>JAZKJV010005135.1:272500-522857 GCA_037367405.1 Ottelia alismoides
CTTTAAATGAATTGGCCTTTTTTATATTCGCTAAATCATGAAGTGCCTCTGTTTACATGAATGGACTCGATCTCAAAGTTAATGCATTTTTTTTTACATTTGGAAAATTAGTTCTTTAAATGAGGATCGACACTTAATTGTTTTTTTATTTTATCTTAGAGATTATTTCGGGGAATGAGAATTAGAATTCAAGTAATTAATCTGTTATATAAAGAGAGAAGAGACGAGAGTGCAAACTGACTAATGCAGCATAGCTTGTCAGTAAAGAAGCAAACATGTGTAGATCTGTACATTGATGATCCATTATCATATCCATTTTATACATAGTTTAATATTTTCATTCATATATGGTTCGACATAGATGAGAATAATTTATTTATGTATGTGTGTATACATTGCCCATGTTCACATGCATATTTTAATCTATAATTATAGGTACAAATATATTTTTAGTTATTTCAAACAATCGACTTTTTAAATAATAACGAACTTTTTAAATATATCAAATAGTATTTATCATACTATTTTATATAGTAGTTATGAAATAAATATATTTAATATATTTGTTTCATGAATAACCCATCCAACATGTATATTTAAGCTAGTGCATGACCACATGCTTTGCATGGGTAAAAGTAATACATTCCTAACCATATCTACATCGATATACCAGTACTATATAAAAATTTCACAAAAATTCATGTAGCTGTGTCTTGTTGTGTTTTATTTCCAGTATCATTTTTGTTTGAAAAATAATTATTAAAACTCTAAAAATTACAAAACTCCCAAAATCTTATAAAAATTGTATAAAATCAAAGAAAATCTAAAAGTTGTGTTTTCAGTTTTTGTTTGAAGGTTTTTATTCATATTTATCATAAAATTATCATTCAGGAATTTTAGGTACTTAGATATTTTGAACTTGCAAATTATTCCTGGTTGTGCACATTTTTGTATTTTTAGCACTGTTTGATTTTTAAAAATTCACAAAAAATATTTAAAAATCCCACAAAAATTACCAAAAATATTTGAAAACCTATAAAACCCAAAAATATTTTTACTTTAAATTTTCTGAGTATTTTTTACTATTTTGAAAAATACAAAAAGAGTATGGTGTGTGTCTCTTATCTCTTGTGCTTGTTTTTCTTTATTAAAAATTAAAACTTTAAAAATTAAAAATCACTAAAAATGCTTTTCTTTTAAAAATTTGACTACTTAATTTTTAAATCGTACTCATTGTGTTCGACCCTGATCGCTATATCGGGTAAATAAAATAGCAAACCGCTTACATTGATTGCTTATTTTCATTAGTGGTTATTTTTCTCGTTGACCGCACAGATTGAGTTGGGTCACAACGACCTTTGATTATTTTCATACTTAATCCAAATCACCTGTCGTGTCACTAGGTGTGCATCCTGATTTCTTTCGTTCTTTGATCCTCTCCATTGTCTCCTCTTATTTTCTATACTTGGGGATATATTACCCTAGTTATAGGGGGAGACAGTCTGAGTACGATCTGTTCTTCCTCACCCTTAACCCTCCTTGCTTTGTGTACAGTCTGCTATACTCAGGATTATTTGATCCTAAGTATAGGGGGACGGTCAACTTCTCATTCATTCATTCATTCATTTCTTTGTTTATTCTTTAGATTTTTCTATACCCAGTACGAGTTATGTCTACTCTATTTCTCTCTGATCTAAGAGGACATAACTCAAGCTAAGTATAGGGGGGTTGTTGAAAGATGATAAAATATGAGTCGCTAAATAATGGCCTAACAAATCAGGCTCACTGTCGCTGATGCGACTACTTGAATCCTCTCGTTAGTGAACAATTAACCCATACAAGTAATTAAGCAATTAATAGCAAGAGGTAAAATTTATTATACCCAACTAAGAATGTATAATGGGAAGCAAATAGAGGTCGAACACATGAAGCAAAGGAATAGAGCAGGCAAGACAAAAAATCATGGCACATTTTATCTCTCAAACACTTAGCCAAGTTGCAATTTTGAGGGGTTTTAATTTGTTTTTATTTTTTATTTTATTTTTGATTTTATAATTTCTTATTTTGATTTTTAATTTTCTAATTTTTGTATTTTGTTTTTATATTTTTTATATTTTCTTTTTCTTTTTTATATATAATAAGCTTTAGAAGATATATATACACTATAGATAGGTTATAATAAAAATTAACAAAAATATTCAAAAATAAGAAAATAAAATATTTTCTGGTTTTTAATAATTCTTTACTTTTTTATAATTTTTAAATAAAATATATCAAATACTTTTTAAATATATTTAAAATATATTTAAAATACTTTTTATATAATTTTTAAAATATATTTAAAATACTTTTTAAATATTTCAAATAGTATTTATCATACTATTTTATATAGTTGTTATGAAATAAATATATTTAATATATTTGTTTCTTGAATAACCCATCCAACATGTATATTTGAGCTAGTGCATGACCACATGCTTTGCATGGGTAAAAGTAGTACATTCCTAAACATATCTACATCGATAGACCTATACTAAATAAAAATTTCACAAAAATTCATGTAGCTGTGTCTTGTTATGTTTTATTTCCAGTATCATTTTTGTTTGAAAAATAATTATTAAAACTCTAAAAATTACTAAACTCCCAAAATCTTATAAAAATTGTATAAAATCAAAGAAAAAAAATCTAAAACTTGTGTTTTCAGTTTCTATTTGAAGGTTTTTATTCATATTTATATAAAATTATCATTCAGGAATTTTAGATACTTAAATATTTTTAACTTGCAAAATATTCCCGGTTGTGCACATTTTTGTATTTTTAGTACTATTTGGTTTTTAAAAATTCACAAAAAAAATTAAAAATCCCACAAAAATTATCAAAAATATTTTAAAACATATAAAACCTAAAAATATTTTTACTTTAAATTTTCTGAGCATTTTTTACTATTTTGAAAAATACAAGAAGAGTGTGGTGTGTGTCTCTTATCTCTTGTGCTTGTTTTGCTTTATTAAAAATTGAAATTTTGAAAATTAAAAACCACTAAAAAAGCTCTTCTTTTAGAAATTTGACTACTGATGAATGTCGAATTTGCCCCTTTAATAATCAGGAATTGTCGTAGTATAGGAGACAAATTCGGTTCAACAAAAACCACAAACTTTGAATATTGTGGAGTATTTTTACTTGGCAAGTCTACCAAGGTCGAACACAGAGAATGAAAATTCTTAGTTGCGTGGTCTTAAATTAAATTCAATAATTAATTAATGTTCGATTAATTTTTGTGTTGAAAAATATACAATGCAATAATGGAGATGTAATGCAAAGAAAATAAACAGAGACGATTATGCTCAGGATCTGTGAAGTATAAAATTCAATCCTCAATGAAATTTATCTATTAATTCACGAAAGACAACCACAGATCGAAAGAGGTTATTTCGAATGAGATATTTTCACTTAATCCTAAAATGCACGCCAGAAGATTATGAGATCAAATCATATTCCTACACAAATTGGTTCCTCAAAGATATATCCAATAATTCTCTTTCCTCAAATGAGATCCCTGCACTGATTAAATCCTTCAAATAATATAATCAACAATCCTGAGAGAAGTATTCAATCTAAAACCCGAGCCAAATCCCTACAAAAACCACTATTAATTTTTCAAACAAAATGTCACAGATCAGTCTGCAAAGAGCAAATTGATTTTCTGATAATAATCAACCAGATAGGTCTCAGATTTGTCCACAATTGATGCCAAGTGATAGAGCATGGAAATAGCTTCAAAATGACATATTATATGCTCAAAACGGAGTTCATATGAAAAAGATATGCTAAAATCAAAATCTAGTGATTAAAATATAAATAAAATAAAGTTTTCCTTGCAAAGAGGTCCCTAGAGGGGCTTATCTGTAATTAATAAAAGTTGGAGGGGCCTCTCTGTAATTTACCCCTAACGGGGGTATATTTGCAAATTCGGAAAATGCAAGGGGCCTTTATGCAATTTTTCCACTGTGTGGGCGGCGGGGTTGATGGCTCGGGTGGCTGACCTCAAGTTCGGGCACCGAACCAAAGGCTCGGTAGCCCAACCAATGGCTCGGGCGCCAAGGCACAGGCTCGGAGCCGAACCTAAGGCTCGGATGGAGAACCTCAGGCTCGGGGATGACCTTTGGAAATAACATGGTGGCGGAATATCCACTGTAGGATTTTCATGGGTTATATTAGCTCAAGACTAACCCAAGAAATTGATTCAAATAAAGTTAAAACTGACGGCATGGTCTGTAGAGTAATGCAGAGCAAGTTTACGGGGTCGAGGGAGGAATATCGATGTTTCAAAGATCGAGAAGGTAATTTATAAAGTTTATAGGGTTCATGGGGGTGAAAATCTCTTTAATGAAAGAGGTCTCCTACTGTAGGTCCTATCCTACATTTGTAGTATGTGGTGTTACGTTGATGAAACACGAAATTTAATACTACCATCAAACTTTTCTTCTCTTCTTCTTATATGTCCACTGGATCTTTTTCAATATTCTTCTTCTCCAGAAACGCAAGATTGCATCTCACATAATGTCCTCTCTGCAACATGCACATAGTATGCACGAGAACTTGGGAATGGAGAGGAGAGGAAGAAAGGGAGAGGATGACCACTAAGAAGGAGACAAGGTCGGAGTGATAATAAGGGTTCGTTTGGTTACCGTGTTAGTCGGGTAACTTGGTTTACCCCATGTATTCCTGGATCATTCCTAGGTCGGACTTCCATCACAAATCAATGTAACATCACATTCCTTATTTTAACCTTCTACCAACTCTCATAACCATCCAAACCGCAAATGTTCACAGGAGGTTATTCCAACCTACCCCAACCCAGTAACCAAACTAGCCATGGGAGTTCATTATTCAACCCCATTCAACGTCATTACTCCTTCTATAAGGAGACAATTGGTTCTACTTATGTGGTCAATGTCCAAACTTGACCAATTAAGCCTACTCAGCCCATATTCATCTGTGTGATTGTGAATAGAATCACCAAATGTTTCAAAATCTATGGAATCCTGTTCATAGAATCAAACCATAATGAAATTATACTTGAATATTTTTAGTTGGCTATTCTGACCTAGTCTTCTTGGGTAAAGTTGCCCATGACTCATGAGAACCCACTTCATAGAAGCAACTAATGATTCGAGGATATTTGGATATTCTTTTAGGCTATCGTAATCCACAATTTTTCGGATAATGATGTCCCAGAAACAGATATCCTTAATAAAGATATCTTGGATAAGGATATAATACTTGTGCAACAAATATGGATACATGGAGATATTGATAGTGGACAATGGATTATGTATATGCAAGGACGAAGCCAGGATTTAATCTGTGGAGGACTATAACAAAATACATACATGAGAAAAATATAGAATAAAAAATACTTTTAACTTGATATGATCAAAACATGAATACTTCTACTAACAAATAATAATATCACATTAAAAGAAATATCAAATTAATTAAACAAAACTAAAAGAGGTTATGTACACATGAATATGAAATTATTTAAATCGTACACGCCATGACTTCAAATCAAATGCATCGACAATTGATTCTATCGAGAACTACTCTGCAATATCTTTCTCAATATAAGTTAATATAGAAATCCTCAGAAAATCATCTTATTACTATGAAGTCTGGATTTTATGATCTTCATAGCTAAAAATACTCTTTCTGTTGTTGCAGTAGAGATACGAAGTGTCAACATACGTAGAATCAATCTATGAACCAAATATTATATTTCTGACTTCTTGTTTCTACTAATTTTTGACAAAAATTCACAAGATTTGAGATGCTTTTAAGAACATGATGTGTAGTGACATATGATTTGTAATGTAGCAATTGATTTCTAACACATATCAGCCTAGGTGGCGGTGGCTCGGGGGCGAGGCTGCTCCTCGGCCGACACACGGCTCGAGGGGCGGCACGGGGAGGCTGTAAGCGGAGCAGCGCCTCCACAAGGAGGCGAAGGGCGAGATGGTGGAAACGCTGGTCGTGCGGCGCACGGAGGAGCAGAGGTGCTGAGAGACTGAGGCTAGGCAACGATCGACGGAGGCGGTGGCGTCGAGCGGGCGGTGGGGCTGCTCCTCGACCGACATACGGCGCGAGAGGCGATGGCTGTACCTTTTAGGGGTTATATATAAGTATATTTATCTATGTATTTTAATGTTTTATTTTTATTTTATATTTTTAATTTTATCACTTAGATTTATTATTTTATAATTTTATAATTTTATTTTATACACTTAAATATATTGTTATTTTATTTTATGATGTGAAATATACAATGAAATAAATAGATGTATATTCTATATATGTATACTTATAGACAATTCATCTATATATTTTATACAAGTATTATTTTTATGTTTTCTTGATGTTTTTATTCTAGTTTTAATATGTACATACATTACAAATAATATTTACAAAATTATAAAAATATAAAATTTTAAAAATAATGAATAATAAATGAAATGAATATTTTAATCGGTATAAGTATACAATAGGGGTGCAAAACCTAACTTTCACACCGTAACTTCCAAAAATATGAAACCACCTTCATTAAATAGCTTATTAAAAGTGATATAAAATTAAAGTGATTTTGTTTATTTTGAGTTTTTATTTGAGAGATATGGGTCGGGGAAGTAGGGAATTTCATAAATTATTCTGAGTATATCTTTTTATCTTTATATTATTTTTGTATGAAATAAATTTTGTATTTTTCTATATTTAATTATATACAACTTTAATGTTCAAAATTTCTATATTTGAAGTATAAAAAATGAAACCAAAAATAGATCCCAAAAATGAATAAAAAGAATTAAATAAAAAGGATTTTATTGGTTTTTGACCCTTATCTCCTCCTACTTTATTCCTTTTTGACCTAGTCATCGAGATGCTTAGGTCTCAGGGTTTCAGGTCATAAAATATTTTCAATATTTTATTATTTTTCTATTCTTTTCTTTATTCTATAATTTTAGCTTTAAAAATTGTTTTTATACACTAATTACACAATGATGCATGAACGATAAAATGCATGAATTAAGCCTATTTACACGCATTTACTAGGGTTTTTTAGGATAAAATGATAGAATAAAGATGATGAAATAGAGCTTCATCAGTTGTATATACTGCGTATATACCTTAGTCATAACTCATCTTTCGTATTTTTAAATACATACATATATTATTAAAATTCATTAAAAACACTTAAAAAAGATGATGGTTATTCCTCAAATTCTTTTTGTATTTACTGATTAGTAAATCAGGTAAAAATATTATTTGCAAAATGTTGGAAAAATAGTTTGAGAATATTTTTGAAAAATATTTTGAAAACTATTTGGAACATATTTTGTTAAATATTATCAACCTTTGCAAAATTATTTGGTTTGAAAATTTTGTTTTCTTTATGTGAAATAAAAATGTTAAACTCATTTGCAAATGTTTGAAAAATGGTTGCAAAAATATTTTGAATAATCTATAGATACTGTTTGAAAATCCTTTTGCAAAATGATTTTCTAATGTGTGTAAATGTTTGTAAAAAATATTTTTAAAAATTATTTTAGACTATTTTTTTCTAATTATGTGTCAAATGATTTTCAAATAAGTTTAAGGAATATATACATTATACTAAAATGCTTTATTAAACTATATATATAGTTATAAAATTTACCGCTTACCCCTTGTAAATTCTTAAAAATCTAACTCTTGTAATTATAACATGCATCTCCGTGTAAATATTTGTACCTAGTTTTTATCCAAAATCTTTTATTTTCACAAACAAAAAAACATTTTCAAAACTAGAATTACCAAAAACATTTGCAATATCTTTTGGAAAAATATCAAAAAATCCATAAAGAGTTCAAAATTTTGAAAATTGCATCACAAAAATATTTTCTGCATTAAGCATAACATTTGCATAGCATTAGCATTTTTCAAAGTGAGTTTGATAATTGAAAAACTCTAGAAAATCCGAAGTTTAGAGCTTGGTTGGACCTTAAATCTACCTAATAATAAGAACCTTATAAGAGTTGGAATTGAGGTACTTCTGGTCTAGTTGACTTAATTCTTTGAGGATCACGAGACTTGGTTCAATAGATTCTTGACTGTCTAAATAGAGTATTTCGGAGCACACATATGGATCTTGTCGACAATGACCTAACTTTGACACTTGCACCTTTCACTTGGCTCAACTCAGTTGGAGTGGTGAGGGGATTGGATTTGCCGGTATGAGATGCACAGAAGTGGAAATATTTGTCCTCCTCTAGGGAGGGAAGTGCACCCCAACCTTCCATGTAGCATAAATATATAAAGACATGAGAGTGTGGGTTGCAATAATGCTTCAAAAGAGGGATAGTCTACTGGATCAAGAGGAAAAACTCCTTATGTAAATTCTGTTGTATATAGTATTTCCAACAAACAAGCAAAAAGCAAGAACTCCAAAATAGTGGATAGGTCTGACGGAAAATAAAATGGCTGCAGGAGTGTATATATTTGTATAATCAATAAGCAAGCTTGAGCTTCAAATTCAAATCATGTGAGCCTACAGCTGGATGACTTGACTACACTGGTCTTGCATCCTAAGATAGGTAGCTACACTGACTACCATCCGTTCTTCTGTTCACCCACTCCTCTTGAGCTAGTTGTCACTTGAACTTAGAAGGGAATACCCCGCTCCTAGTGGAGGAGTTTTTGGATTGGGGAATCACTAGGTTATCATGTTGGAGAAGTCAGTCTCTTTATCATTTAAGTGTAGGGGAGCCACTATCACTTACATTGTACGAGTCAGATTCATAGTCATAAGAATTTGTTTATGAACTGAAGTATTCTGACCTGGCTATTGAGGAGACTTGAATAGAGTTTTGGGATTCTCAAAGGTTGTTGGATTTCAAATCTGATTTCCAATAAGGTTCCGACCGCACTAAAATTCCAAAGATCCGACTTGAGCTCTAAACTTTGATTTTGTGAAGACAAGTTTGATAATTAAACTTAATCCACCTTCTTTCTTTTTCTTTTCTTTATTTTTCTTTTATACACGTATTACTAGGGACTAGCAATGGTAAGTATAGGGGGTGATGAATCTCCATTTCATCACCTTTATTCTATCATTTTGACCTTAAATACCCTAGTAAATGCGTATAAATACATTTAATTTAGGCAAATTAACAATCATGCATCATATTGTAAATATTATATAAAACATTGTTTTTAATGCCAACAACATAGAATAAAGAAAAGAAAAAAATGTAAAATATCAAAGATATTTTATTACCTTAAACCCAGAGACCTAGGCATCTCCATGACTAAGTCGACAAGGAATAAAGTAGAGGGAGATAAAGGTCCAAAATACAATAAAATGCCCTTTTGTTTATTCATTTTTTATTCATTTTTGAGACCTATTAAGTTTAATATTTAAATATATTAAATACTAAAAATAGCGGATGAAAGTTTTAGTTATATATATTAAATACTAAAAATAGCAGGATAAAAGTTGCAAAATACCCACGCTTTGACAGAGACAAATGACCAGATGATCTTCACTAATGCCACACGTCACGATCTGATGCCCCGACGATGGTTCCATACAGACGGCCTTGATTAGATCTCCACGGTAGGATCGATAGTTGAAGTATGGGGAGATCCGACGATAGCTGTAATCCATGACAAACAGGAGAAGATCCAACGACGCTTGATTGTGAAGGAAGAACAGCTGATGAACTCGACCTGGATGATTTTGAAACTCCAAAATCTTTACACGCGTTGAATCCTCCCTTCCGACATTACCAAGACCCTTTCAAGCCTTGGTATTTATTGATTAGTAAGGCTTTTGCCTTATTAAGTTTAATATTTATGGTATATTTTCATTCAGTACCCTGGAGCTTTTGACAATTGCAGTTCAACCCTTGCTAGCGAGGCTCACGTGTTTAGGCACGTGAGCTTGGCTATTTTGCGGCAAGGCCCTTGCGGATTTGTTGATTTATGTTTAGTCTCGTAACTTTGATAATTAGTTATATATTTTGGTGAAAATTGCACTTTGGCCCTGATATTTCTGACATTTACAAAAATGCCATTACTAGTAGTGTAGTTTCCTTTTGCTTCTAGTATTTATTTTACGCTTCTATAAAACTCAAAAAAATCCACAAAAATAAGCATAGTTTCTGGAGCAATTTACTTTCAAGGCATATTTTTATTTTTTTAAAGCATTTTAATATTTATAAAAAATAAAAAACATGCATTTTTGTCCCTATTTGCAACAGAAAATCCATAAAAAAATATAAAATATTTTTAAAAATTTCGAAAAAATATATTTCGTATTTATCTAAGTATTTTACAACTTCAGACCAGAAATAACTAAAAAATATTAAAGAAAACTCAAAAAATTGAAAAACTCCTAAAACCCTTATAAAATATAAAATCATTAAAAAATCACAGAAATATAGTTTTTGTTCCAGAATTTTATTTGTTCTATTATTATTATTTTAAAATTAATATGGAGCAATTTTGATAGGGTTTTATATTTTTAGTCTCCATTTTAATTTCGTGTATCTATTTTATTCCATGTTTTGAGTATTTTTTACTTTAAAAATACCAAAAAATTAGAAAAAATGTAGAAAAAATAAAAAACATTAGAGAAATATAAAAAGCACAAAAATAGTTTAGTTCCTGTATTTTGTTTATATATATCATTTCTCTCTTACCTCTTGTATATATATCCTTAATATAGCCTTATATATATTAAAAGGAAAAGAAAATATAAAAATATATAATATAAAAGAAAATATAAAATAAAAAATGTAGAAATATAAAAATAAAAAAATCAAATATAAAATATAAAATTAAAAAACCACAAAAATATCACATATAGACAAATACATCGCATTATTTTTTGAGCATTCATTGCCCAGATCTACCTGTTTGCTCCCAATGTTTGACCTCTACATTACTTTGCACTATACACATCTTTTGTAGTGTTATAATAAATTTTAACTCTACATCTGCTTTTCATTGTTTGATCATCTATTGTGTGTTCATTGTTGACTAATTGGGGTTTCGTGAGTGGTAGCCGTAGCAAATTTGTCTCCGCCTTGTGTGAGATATATTTTGACCTTCGCCAATTCCGAATTATCAAATGGCGTCATTGCTGGGGAGCATCGACTTGTAGAGTAGACTTTATCTTTTCATTTGCTTAGCCAATTTTCGATTATCTCTCTTTGCTCGATCATTAATTTTGAATTGCCTGACATCTCTTTCTTTTCTTCTTGCGAGGGACCACTGACCAAGGAGGATCGCCTAGGTGATTCTACACAATTTTGGAAAGTGGAGTCGGCTATTCTACCCTAGCCGACAGGAGAGAGCAGGAGGCTCTTGAGAGGAAGAGAGAATAGTTTAGGATTTTTTACTTTTTGGTGAAAGAGAGATTTATTTGATTGTTAATTTGTAATAATACATGTACTTTGAATTTTGGACACTCGGGCCCAATTTCCAAGTGTTTGTTCACTTGGAGGCTCACCGCAGATTTTCGAGTTTTTATCGCTTTCTTTTACTTTGTTTCCCGCAATTTGTGCTTTCTGCCCTTTTTTATTTATTTTGTGGAATGATCCCTTGGTTTTTAGGCTTGCTCAATTGTGTAATCTAAGGCCAAACACCTAACTATTTTGCTTGTACCTATAGTCTTTACGTTTGGACTTAGAAATTAATTAATTTCTTGACACTTAGTTTGAAACATCGTGTCGTGAGAGACCTCCATACAACGCTTGCAGGACCCATTGTGGTGGGCATTGAGGAGGCTCCAAGATCGGACTTTAATTTTCTCTCTTCGCTTTTTGCATTTGGTACTTCACGCAAGCAATTGCCTGCTTACGATGATTTCTGTGTGCATATTGACATTTAGTATAGGTTTATAAATTCCTTTTTTGCATCCCACATGGAGAGAGTTTGGAAGCATTGTAAGTCTTCTAATCGAGCATTCATCATTTAGGCACTAAGGTGGGATTTCCATCTTAGTGCCGCCTTGCATTGTTTTTCCGACCTTCTCCCTTTGTATTGAATCAATTAGGAATAAAAAAACATAAAAATATTAGGCACTTGTCTTGAATCCAATCAAAACAAGTTATAACACAAAAAAATTAAAAAGGGACTGCTAAAAATACTTGACCTAAATAAAATTGATTAATTAGACTCGTTACTTTTGGTGAGCAAAATCCTCATTTGTTTTCAGGTTGCATTGGAAGATCTCCTTCCCAATGAGAGAGCGGTGTCGTAAGGATTAGAGACCAAAACCCAATCTGTAGTTGCCTTGTGTATCGCCTGGATTTCCGAAGTATTGGCGCTTCTATCGTACGTGGACGAGTAGGGCTTGGTCAGCAATGATGCACTCTGTTGTGTAGAGAATCGAGCTCATCTGAAGTATCGAGCATAGGCCACGCCTTCACGGGGGTGTCTGTCTCATCGTCTTGCGTCCGAGTAGGTTTTGCACGCTCACGAGTGATTCCGTTGCGAATGAGATCCGAAGTATTGGTTTCGCCTATCGGATTCCTCCCGCTATTTCTTTGGCTGAGTAAGGATCCATGAAGGGTTACAAGGACCTTAAAAAGTGCAGGCTACAGGTTACAAAAGGGGAGGACAAGTACATGATACTTTTCCGATAGTACTCTCTCCTATAAGCATAGCACTCTAAGGACTCATTGAAAGATATTGCCTGAATTCAAATCTAGAACTAATAAAGATAATTGCCGAACCTTCACAGATTCATGGGTTGAGTTGGTGAATCAATTATTTTAGGGTTTGATTGATTAGTTTTAAGGTAAAGATCAAAAACATTGCGCAATTGCACAATTTTGCCTCCTTCCTTGTTGACCCTTGCTCACCGTGATCCATTCTACTATTTTGCACTCCTTTTTGTTTTTCGTCAACCTCCATATCTTTCATCCACATCGATCATTCTCTTGACCTCCGAGATGGCGATGAATGGGAAGTTTGGTCGAGATTCCGTCGACACCTACATCAGTTCCATGCACTCGCCTTCTCTAATAATTTGGGGCGATTCCCGAGAACCCGCTTCAAACTCTGTGAAACAATCTCCGAACTCCCCCCCTTCTTCAATAAATCAGGATCACTCTTGTACCGAACCATGACCGTTTTGGATGGCCATTAATTTCACTCCTTATATATCACCATCCTTAACAAAATTCTATGTTTACCTTAACACAGAATACTTCTCTCAATCTGGTGCTGCAATTCAGACTGGTCGGTCATTCTTCCATGTGTTGATCGAGAACCCGATTTCAAGCTAGAAATCCAAGCGGAATCTGGGATGGTCGGTGGAAGAGGAAAGGGACCTCAACCCCAACCTGAAGAAGAAGTCAATCCGGGGGAAGGGCAATATACCAAGCAGAGTGAGGTTAACAGCCAACTACTTGCATCTATACAAGAAATTCAGCAGCAGTTGACCAATCAAGCCCTGGCCCAGACCGCCTTCCAAGATATGCTGAATTATTTGAGGAGGAGGGCTTATGCAAGAGATGGCCGAAGAGAGGATGAGTTGAATCCATATCAGGATCTTAACTTTGGAGGTACTGGAGATGAACTTTCAGTGGGGGGACCAGACTTTGATAGAATGGATGCAAGACTACTACCGTCGAAGCCTACTTTGAAACAGACGTACAATCTGGGAGCGGATCGTATCACCGAGTGGATCTAGATTTCCATGCCCACTTTGAGCTGAAGTTGTAGTTCCCGTCCCTACTTCCTCCATTTCATGGGAACACCACCAAGGAACCATATATCCACCTCAAGAAGTTTGGTCGCATCTGCCCCATCGATCACTACCCCGGTATTCCTTTGGGGGTAGTCAAGATGACCGCCTTTCCCTTCAACCTTCAAGATAAGGCCTTGTATTGGATTGACTGATGAATCTACATTTTATCATCTTTATTCTATCATTTTGGCCTTAAAAATCCTAATAAATACATGTAAATAGGCTTAATTTAGGCTTTTTATCATCCATGCATCATTGTGTAAGAATTGTATAAATACGGGTTTTAAAGAAAAAATTATAGAATAAAGAAAAGAAAAGAAAAAGAATAAAATATTGCAAATGTTTTTTGACCTGAAACCCTGAGACCTAGGCATCTCGATGACTAGGTCGACAAGGAATAAAGTAGGGGGAGATAATGGCCAAAATACAATAAAAATTCCTTTTATTTAATTCATTCTTTATTCATTTTGGGACTATTTTTAGTTCCACTTCTTATACCTCAAATAAAGAAACTTTGAACATAAAAGTTATAGATAATTAAATATAAAAAGTACAAATTTGATTTCACACAAAAATAGTGTACGGATAAAAAGTTATGACCTGAATAAAAATCCAAAATTCCAACTTCCCAGACATGTATCTCTCAAATACAAACTCGAAATGTATCAAAATCACCTTTAATTGTATATAACTTTTAATAAGATATTGAATGAAGGTGATTTCATATTTTTCAGAGTTATGGTTTGAAAGTTGAGTTTTGGATCCCTCTGTATACTTATACCGATTAAAATATTCATTTTATTTTTTATTCATTATTTTCATATTTTTATATTTTTATAATTTTGTAAATATTATTTATAATACATGTGTATATTAAAATAGGAATGAAAACACAAAGAAAACATAAAAATAAAATACTTATATACAATACATAGATGAAATACCTAGAACTATACCTATATAAATAATACATCTATTTATTTAATTGTATATAATACATCACTAAAATAAAATAAAAATATATTTAAGTGTATAAAATTAAGTTGTAAATATATAAAATGATAAATAAAAATAATAAAATTAAATATACAAAAAAACAATACAATATATAGATGAATATACTTGTATATAACCTATAAAAGGTAACTTGTAATTCCAGACCTAGAAAAAATAAAAAATCGTAATAAAATACTTTATAAAATAATAAACATTTTTTATTTTATAATAAAAAATTAATTAAATCGTTTATTATTTTTAATCGAATTAATAAAACTTTTTTGCCAGGAATTTTCTGGCTGGTCCACGTGGACCAATCGGATCATTCCATTGGTTGACCTCGGTCAACTCTCTAACCGAGGTCTGGCCCCTATCAGACTAAGTTTTTTGGCCGATTTTGTGATTTTTTGAAGGCTGATACCCTTTTCATTGCATCCTTTTTGACTTTTTCTCCTCGAGCAACGAGCATACACGGCCAATGCTTTTCTCGGGGAATGCATTGCTGAAACGCCTGCTACACTTCGAACTTTAGAGCGCCAGAACCACCCATTCAAAATACCTCCCGTCACCTCCATTGCGAATTGAACCTTCTTTTGATCATCTTTGCTCTCTCTCCTTGGCGAGCTCATGAATGGAGCTCGTGACAGGAGCTCCTCCAACTTCCTGGAGGCAGGTTAGGCGCGTAGAGGCTGGTCTCCATCCCATCTCCGGCCAGTGGCCGTCGCGGTACCCAATCTCAGGTGTTTCTGCCTTTGAGGTTCGCTGTTCTTTTATTTTTTGCATTTCCATGTTCTCCGTAGTTATAGGATTGTGTTCCGAGCTTCTATTTCGCCTGTCGCACCGTCGAATCATCATCTCCACCACCTCATCGGAGCTTGCTCCGGCGAGCCTCCATTGCGCCTTCACCACATCCATTTGCTCACCAACCGTCGAGGCATTTTGCCCTCGAGGGTTTAACCAGTTTTGTGCTGGTCTCTGGAGCAGAACGAACCCCTGGAGTGCATTTGGACCTCCGCCGGAGATACCTGGAGCATCTCCGCTCCTCCGCCTTCCCTAATCACCTCCTGTGGCTGTCGTCCACCTTTTGAGACTCCAACACACAGAAGACACATGCAGGAAGACGTCCACCCATTTTGGAGTTGAAGAAGATGAAGGAGGAGGGAGATCTTGTCGGTCAAACTTCGCCCCGACGGAGTTCTTCCTGGATCATCCACCCGCCTCCTCCGTCGTTGGATGAGGCGCCGATCTTCCAGAGGAACAGCAATCGTCGGATTGGGAGCCTCCAGCACCGTCGAAGCCCTTGTGATCATCTAATCGTGGCCCTCCGTTCTGAACTGGTATCGGTCGTTGAGATCACGACACATGGCAAGTGGAAGCGCATCCGCCGTCGGATCTACAGGCACTGGGTATTTTGCAACCAGCACCTTGTCATTTTTGTATTTAAATATTAAGACATAATCATTCATCTGCAGTTTATATATTTTGGATGATTTGGACATCACCCCCCAGATTTTCCATATTTGCAACCAGGTCCTTGGCCACGTCACCTCACGTGATTGGTGCACGTGAGGCGTGGCCGTTTTACGAAGGACCCCCTGGGTATTTTTGTATTTTCGTTTAGTCCTCAAAATTTTGTAGACAATTATATATTTGTGGATATTTGGCTGTCAAGCCCACAGATTTTTGGAATATTCCGATTAGTCCCTGCCAGGCGCGTGTGTCAACGCACATGGGCCTGGCGTTTTTACTGAGATACGCTTGGGTTATTAATGATTTATATTTAGTCCATTAAATATTTTATTCAGTTATAATTTGGTGGGAAATTTACATGCATGCCTTTGGATTTTTAATTATTTAAAAAAACACCCTTGCTAGTAGTGTAGTTTCTCTTTGTTGTTTGCATTTATTTCATGCATATATAAAATTCGAAAAATGACCAAAAAATAGGCATAAGTTCACGTTGTATTGTGCTACAACGCCATATTTTTATTTTGCATTTTTGTTACATTTTATTATTTATAAAAATTCAAGAATATGCATTTTCTTCAGTGTTTGCATTTGAAAATCATAAAAATTATAAAAAATTTTGAAAAATTCCAAAAAAAAATTACATTCTGTTTGTTTCTACATATTTTACCTTCATATCAAATATCACTAAAAAATATAAAAGAAAAATCAAAATAATAGAAAAACAATAAAAAATCTATAAAAATATATAAAATCCATAAAAATCCTAAAAAATATTCTTGTTCCTGATTTTTTGTATTATTATCTTTATTTTAAAATCAATTTGGAGATTTTTTTACTGTTTGATATTTTTCATCTCCATTTTAATTTTGGCTATTAATTTTATTCATTGTTTTGAGTGTTTTTCCTTTAAAAATACCAAAAATTTTAGCAAAAATACAGAAAAATCACAAAAACAGCACAAAAATATTTTATTTCCTTTATTTTTGCTATTTTTACCTATTTTTATCTCTCTCTCATCTCTCTCGTATATATAAATCCTATATAGTTTTATATCCTTATAAAAAAAGAAAATATAAAAATATAAAATATAAAAATAAAATACAAAATCAAAAAATTAAAAATCAAAATATAAAAATATAAAATTAAAAATTAAATAAAAAAATATAAAATTAAAAACCCACGAAAAATAACACACATATAGACACTTGATCACATTCATTTTTGAGCTTGATTGCCCCGATCTACATGTTTGCTTCCTGTGTCTGACACTCTACATATACTTGCTCCTATATACATCTTTTGTTGTAGAGTTATAATAAATTTTAACTCCGCACCGCGTTTCATTGATTGATATTTGTTGTGGGTTACTTGTTTTAATCTGGATTTCGTGTGGTCGATTTAGCGACTGAGTTCTCTCCTTTTGTTGAACTTAAGACCACCGATTTTCACGTTAAACAAATGGCGTCGTTGCCGGGGAGCAACAACGTATAGATCGGATTTTTGCTTGATTGTGATTTTTTGTCTATATTTTTGCTTTATTTATTTGCTTATTTATTTGATATAATTGTTTGACTTGTCTAATGACCCTCTCTTGTTGACTTTGTGTGAGGAACCACAGATCGAGAGAGGCGCTCTGCTCAAGTCGTCGGTGCACCCACGTGAAGGCGGTGTGAGCTTCTGACCTAGCATCAAAGGAGGCAGGGAGGACTTGAGAAGACAATCACATTTTGAACATTTTTGTTTATTTATTTGTTTATATAATTTGTGTGAGAGAAAGACCACTGTTATTGTAATAACGCATGTACTCCGAACTTTGGACTCTCGGTCCCAATTTCCAAGTGATTATTCACTTAGGGGCTCACCGCAGTTTTGCCGCGTTTTCATTGCATTTTTTCCTATGTTTTCTCGATTTTGATTTTCGTTATTTTGTGTGATGGAGCCCTTAGTTTTTGGTTTGCTTGCGATAGATTAAGGCCAAACACTTAACATATTTTCATGTGTCTATAGATGTATTTGGACTTAGTCAAAGTTTAAATTGCTTCTCACTTAGTCTTGGAACAACCGCGTCGTGAGAGTTCTCCATACAACGCTTGCAGGATCCATTGTGGTGGGCATCGAGGAGACTCCAAGATCGATAACTTCGGTTCCATTCTAAGTCATTAACATCGGTTCTTCAAGATAATAGCAATTTCTGAAACTTAGGGTGATTTCATCGGCTTGCATTTGCATATAGATAGGTTTCAATTCTACTGAGCATTTTGTATGTAGAGTGTTGGAGGAAAGGTGAAGATTTCTCTTTAGCATACGTCATCATTTTGCTGCTTGTATTGCTTTTCCACTTCTCTACCTCTGATTTTGATCACCTAGGTGCTTAAAGGAATTGACTCCTCGATAGGCTCATGCATTCTCATTAAAAATCCAAAAAAGTGATAACAAATAAAATTGGGACTGCTAATATTACTTGACCCTAAAATCGATCAAAAAGAAAAATCTTGTCTTGGGGCGAGTAATCCCCTCATTGTCTTTGCTTTTACTTGCTCGTGCACACACACTAAGAATTAGTGCCAAAATCCCACTTCAACCCCTAAGTGTTTGTGCAACTTTTGGACTTCTCACCTAACTCTAAAATAGACAAGATAAAAAGATCGACTTTTCGATCTCTACCGAGTTGAGTAGGTGAATTGAGGGTTTGTTTTGTGTGAGTTTTTCTTGTGATTGTTTGTGTGCATTTCTAGATCGCTTCTGCGCATTTACGCCTTTTTTCACTTCTCTTGAATTGACCATCGTGCTCTCTCAATCATTTCCTTTTGTTTCGAGAGGGTTGATTGGAGTATTTTTTGTCCAGACTTTGCGGACCCCTGGTTCACTCTAGTTGTACCACCTCTCTTTTTCCAGGAGGACTTTGCTCCTGATTTTTGTACATATCTGACCAACCCACTATTTTAGGATTCATACTTTGATCTTCACCAATCATTTCCACCACCATCACCCTCACATTTCAACAACCCGCTCCTCCTTGAGTATCCTGATCTGGAATGTGAATTTCGTCCACACCCACCACCAGCACTCGACACACCCGATCATGAGATTTTGGAGTCACCTTTCATGATATCTACGCTTGAGATCTTGAATTAGATGATGAAGCATATGAACTCGAGGATGAGTGATATATTTTGCGTAAATAAGATCCAGCATGACGCTCCATTATTTGAGGATGAGGATTCATTTGAGGATTATCATGAAAGATTGCAATCGCCCAAAATACAAAAAAATGAGAAAAATGTAAAAATACAAAAAGAGCTCAGGAGACCTTTGGTAGAGTCAGATCGTGAGAAGAGTGCTCACTTGCCAAACCCTTCGACCACACATCTCCATTCACACTCTGTCCCACCTTTGACCCCGAGGATGCCACTCTACACTGCTCTTGGCTTGCCTCATGTAGACGCTGATTCTGACTTCCTCCCTTGTATGGAGGAGGTCCAAAAATTTAAAAAATTATTGTCTGAACCCGAAGTGGTGGGTACTATTCATGAGATCATCCGTGCCCCACTTGAACATGCCATGAACGAATTATCCAGCTCCTCTTCCCAAGAAGAGAAAGCGGAGGAGTAGATCTGAGCATCATATCTTGACCATGGCCACTTCCCACACCACCATACATCATCCCATTCCTAAGAAGAGGAACACTGCCATACCTTTCATTAGCTGCACCATCTCTGACCTTACATGTGATCACACTCTCCTTGACGGTGGTGCTTCGATTAGAATACTACCCTTCTCGCTGGTACAGTCTCTTCACTTAGGGACTATCAAGAAAACCAGAATGATCGTTTAGTTTGTTGATGGATCAATAAAGAGGCTGAAGGGTATCCTTGAAAACGATGTCATTTCGATTCAGGGCATGAGCTACAATGTTGATTTTGGTGTAATGCCCATGGAGACTTCTATAGGGGAGCACTCTCCAATCATTGTGGGACAACCATTCCTTGCCTCTGCGGGGGTCGTTATTGATTATGGATCATGAGAGATTCTCTTTCGTCCTGTTGACGAGAGTGAAGTGTTGGTCACTGCACCCACAGTTGACTAGAGACCTGCGTCTGATGCACCTTCACCTATCTTGGCTGACCCTGAGGACCATGACCTTGTTGAGACTATCAGAGAATTTTGTTTCTTATTGGATTCCACTGATACCCAAGCATTCCTCTCCAAGGAGGAAGATTTGGAAAGCATGGACCTCGAAGTTCCTTCTTCTGGGACTTGGCGTTGTGTTGATGACATCCGCATGATTTATATGATTGACACCCTAGAGCAGAGGGTAGATTTAGAGACTAGACAGGAGGGACATGACTCGACTACTTTCACTGATTAGTTTGTTCATGTTCGCTTAGATTCTGATGAGTCAAAGGTCGAATTTGATTTGGCTGCTTTTATTCGGGAATTCGGGCCTTTTGATGAGAAAGATGACCCAGTTGAGATTGTAGAGGACGAACAGAGCTCGACTACTTCCAATGATGAGTTCGTTCCTTTTGGTTTTGACCTGGACGAGACCTCGCAGGACGACACGGGTTACACTTCTTCCGGTGATGATGAGTTCGTCCCATTTTACTTTGATATCAACGAGACACCAAAGATCGGACCTAGTCATACTTCTTCCACTGACCCGTCTATGCCTTCTCGCTCTAGGGCCACTGAAGACTTACACCCTGTCGACCATGATCGGTTTGTGTCGTCTGAGGACCCCGATGTCGACCTGCACCATACCAGATCTATTCCTCAGCAGTCCCGCAAGAAGGTTTACTTTCGACCTTCTTGATCCTATGTACATCCATCCTGTTGTATATTTTCTTTGTTCATCTCTTTCCCTCTCCCGTATTGCTCATCCACCACATTCTCGTGCATGCCTTGCTTAGGATGTAATTTTCCCTAAGTATAGGGGGGTGGATGAGCTGAGTGTTCATTCTTTGTTCCGTTTCATTACTCCTGTTGTTGCCTTTACTTAGGGCTTCTTTTACCCTAAGTATGGGGGGAGTGGTGTGTACATTCTCTCTTCTATCCTTTTCCATCTTCTCATCTCTTTTCTTCTTTTCTTATTTTCTTCTTTCCTTTTCTATCTTCTTTATCTACCGAAAAGGTGTCGTCCCTTCTTGTTAGTCTTCTATACTTAGGGTGTACTTTGTCCTAAGTATAGGGGGGTGTTCACCCAGAGTATTTCTATTCTTTAATCCTCTCCACTGTCTCCTCTTCTTGTCTATACTTATGTATATCGTACCCTAAGTATAGGGGGAGACAGTCTGAGTACGATCCGTTCATTCCCACCTTTGATCCTCCATGCTTTGTGTACAGTCTGCTATACTTAGGATCATTTGATCCTAAGAATAGGGGGACGGTCAACTTCTCATTCGATCATTCATTTATTCATTCGTTCATTATTCTTTAGACTTGTCTATACTCAGTACGAGTTATGTCTTCTCTTTTTCTCTCTGATCTATGAGGACATAGCTCAAACTAAGTATAAGGGGGTCGTATATACTTCGTATATACTTTAGCCATAACTCGTACATTTGTATTTTTATTATGGCTAATTATACTATTAAAATTCATTAAAACCTTAATAAAAAGATGCTGGTTATTCCTAAAATTCTTTTTGTACTTACTGATAAATCAGGTAAAAATATTTTTTTGCAAAATATTTGAAAAATAGTTTGAAAATCTTTGTGAAAAATATCTTGAAAATTATCTTTAAAACATTTTGTTACATGTTTTCAACCTTTGTAAAACCAGTTCTGTTTGAACAATTATTTTCTTTGTGTGAAATAAAATGTTTGAAAAACTATTTGCAAATGGTTTGAAAAATGGTTGCAAAAATATGTTGAAAAATCTGTATATATTGTTTGAAAAACCTTTGCAAAATGATTTTCAAATGTATGTACATGTTTGTAAAAATGTTTGTAAAATTATTTTGCACTATAGTTTTCAAAAAGTGTTTATAAAACCTTTGTCAAATAAGTTTGAGGAATATATATACATCTCACCTAAAATTCTTTATATATATATATAACTGACCACTTACCCTTTGTAAATTCTAATTCTTGTAAATATAAGATGCATTACCGTGTAAATATTTGTAACTAGTTTTTGGCCAAAATCTTTTGATTTTTCAAAAATCCCAAAAACATTAGCAAAATTAAAAATACCAAAAACATTTGAAAAATCTTTTTTGAAAAACCCAAAAAATGCATATGCATCATCTTTTCAAAAATCCATAAAAGTGCAAAATCTTTAAAAATTGCATTACAAAAATATTTTCTGCAATCTGGATAGCATTTGCATAGCATGAGCATTTTTCGAATTGAGTTTGATAATTTAACATGTCTAAGTAAAATCCGAAGAATGGAGCTTGATTAGACCTTAAAATCTACTAATAACCGGAACCTTATAGGAACTGGAATTGAGGTACTTCAGGTCTAGTTGACTTAATTCTTTGAGGATCACGGGACTTGATTCAATGGATTCTTGACTGCCTAAGTAGAGTATTTCGGAGCACACAGATGACTCTTGTTGATAATAACCTAACTTGGACACCTGCACCTTTCACATGGCTCAACCCAGTTGGAGTGGTGAGGGGGTTGGATTTGCGGGTATGAGATGCACACAAGTGGAAACATTTGTCATCCTCTAGGGTGGGAAGTGCACCCCAATCCATCCGGTGATGATGAGTTTTGAAGACATGAGATTGTGGGTTGCAATAAAGCTTCAAAAGAGGGATAATCTACTGGCTCCAGAGGAAAAACTCCTTATGTAAATGCTGCTGTAAATAGTATTTCAAAAAAAAACCAAGCTTGATCTGACGGTGCTGCAGCGAACAATTGGATGGTTGTTGTACACCTGGGAGGCGGCCCTTGATCTGACGGCAGAAAGGCGATGACGAAGAATACGGACCGTCGATGAGGCGAACTTCCCCGGCCTTGCTCCTCCTCCCCGGTGGTATTGGAAGTTCCAAAATGGGTCGATTTGGTTCTTGCAGGTTTTCTCCAGATCCCGGGGCTCTCTAAATGGTCGGAGATGCGTCACAGTGCGGGCACGAAGTCGTCGGAGCAAAGCTCCTCCTGGTGTCCCCGGTGAGCAGTCAAAAACGCCTCAGGTGCTCGTTATGTACCTAAGACCTGCAGAAAAAGGATTAAACCATCGAGGGCAAAATGCCTCGACGGTTGGGGGAGCAAATGGATGCGGGGAATAGCGAGAATGGAGCTCCTTGGAGCAAGCTCCGGCGAGGTGGTGGAGATGATGATTCGACGGGGGAAACACGGGAAAAATGGCGGGGATAGGATCCAACATCTACGGTGAAGGAGAAAATGCAAAAAAATAATAGAACAACAAACCTCAAAGGCAGAAACACCTGATATTGGGTACCTCATGGCCAGGACGGCCAGAGATGGGTGGAAGCCGCTCCTTCGGCCACGCGAAATGCTCCCAAGTTGGTTGGAGGATGCCCTGTCACGGCCTCCGGTCCAGAGCGCAAGAAGGGAGGCCTAGCATGGTCAAAAGAGGGTTCAAAGGTGGAAGGAAAGCTCGAGGTGTTTTTGAATGGGTTGATGAGATGGCTCGAAGATCGAAGCGTATCAGTCGATGCAACAATGTAATGAACGAGATGAGCCCTGGGTGTGTATGGTGGATCTACGAGGTTCAAAAGTCGTGAAGCATGCAACACGAAAGGGCGAAAGGGTTCTCCTCGAAAAAATCACGAAATTGGTCAAAAAATGCAGTCTGACAGGGGCCAGACCTTGGTCAGAGAGTTGACCGAGGTCAACCAACGGAATGATTTGGTTGGTCCACGTGGACCAACCAGAAAATTCCTGGCAAAAAAGTTTATTAATTCGATTAAAAATAATAAACGATTTAATTAATTTTTTATTATAAAATAAAAAATGTTTATTACTTTTTGAAGTATTTTATTCTGATTTTTATTTATTTTTTCGAGGTATGGAATTACAAGTTTCCTATTAAGGGCTATATACAGGTATATTCATCTATATATTTTAATATTTTATTTTTATTTTGTATATTTAATTTTGTTAATTTTTTTTATAATTTTATATATTTATAACTTAATTTTATAATCTTAAATATAATTTTATTTTATTTTTTCTGAGGTATTTTGTACAATTAAATAAATAGATGTATTATTCATATAGGTATTTCATCTATATGTTGTATACAAGTATTTTATTTTTGTGTTTTCTTTGTGGTTTTATTCATGTTTTAATATACAAATATATTATAATTAATATTTACAAAATTATAAAAATAATGAATACTAAATAAAATGAATATTTTAATAAGTACAAGTATACAAGAGGGGTCCAAAACTCAACTTTCAAACCGTAACTTCGAAAAATATGAAACCACCTTCATTAAATAGATTATTAAAAGTTATATGCAATTAAATATGTTTTGATACATTTCGTATTTTTATTTGAGAGATATTGGTCTGGGAAGTTGGGATTCTGGAAACTTATTCATATCATAACTTTTTATCTGTACATTATTTTTGTATGAAATCAATTTTGTATTTTTCTTTATGTGATTATCTACAACTTTCACGTACAAAGTTTCTTTATTTGAAGTATAAAACTGGAACAAAAAATAGGTCCCAAAATGAATAAAGAATGAATTAAATAAAAGGTATTTTTATTCTATTTTGGCCCTTATCTCCCTTTACTTTATTCTTTGTCGACCTAGTCATCGAGATGCCTAAGTCTCAGGGTTTCGGGTCATAAAATATTTGCAATATTTTATTAATTTTCTTTTTTTCTTTATTCTATAATATTAGCTTTAAAAATCGTATTTTATATAGTATTTACATAAATATGCATGAATGATAAAATGCCTAAATTAACGCTATTTACACGCATTTACTAGGGTTTTTAAGGCCAAAATGATAGAATAAAGATGATGAAATGGAGATTCATCATCCCCCTATACTTGCCTTTGCTAGTCCCTACCAAACGCTTATACAATAAGTGCAAAAAAAGAAAAACAACGAAAAGAAAAATAAGAAAGATGGATTAAATTTAATTATCAAACTTGTCTTCACAAAATCAAAGTTTGGGCCCAAGTCGGACCCTTGAAATTTAAGTGCGGGCGGAACCTTAATGACAACCGTATTTAAAAACCAACAGCCTTCGAGAATCCCAAAACTCTGCTCAAGTCTCCTCAATAGCTAGGTCAGAATACTTCAACTCATACGCAAACCCTTATGACTATGAATCTGACTCGTACAGTGTAAGTGATGGTGGCTCTCTTCAAATGAAATGACAAAGAGACCGACTTCTCCAATATGACAACCCAATGATTCCCCAATTTAATAACTCATTCCTCGAGGAGCGGGGTATTCCCTTCTAATTTCAAGTGACAATCAGCTCAAGAGGAGGGGGTGAAGAGAAGAATGGAAGATAGCCGGTGTAGATACCTATCCTAGGATGCAAGACCATTGTAGTCAAGTCATCCAGCTGCAGGCTCTCATGATTTTACTTTGAATCTCAAGCTTGCTTATTGGCTATACAAATATATACACTCCGATAGGCATTTTTATTTTTATACAGGCATGTCCACTTTTTTAATTTTCTGTTTTTTGCTCTCTTTTTTTGAAATATTATTCACAACGACATTTACGTAAGGAGTTTTTCCTCTTGAGCCAGTAGACTATCCCTCTTTTGAAGCTTTATTGCAACCCACACTCTCTTGTCCTCAAAACTCATCATCACCGGACGGGTTGGGGTGCACTTCCCTCCCTAGAGGAGGACAAATGTTTCCACTTGTGGGCGTCTCAACCCGACAAATCCAACCCCCTCACCAATCCAACTGAGTTGAGCCAAGTGAAAGGCGCAGGTGTCCAAGTTGGGTCATTATCAACAAGAGTCGTGTGTGTGCTCCGAAATACTCTACTTAGGCAGTCAAGAATCCATTGAACCAAGTCTCGTGATCCTCAAATAATTAAGTCAACTAGACTTGAAGTACCTCGATTCCAGATCCTATAAGGTTCTTGTTATTAGGTAGATTTAAGGTCCATCCAAGCTCCAATCTTCGGATTTTACTTAGACTTGTCCAACTATTAAACTCAATCCGAAAAATGCTCATGCTTTGCAAATGCTATGCAGAATGTGGAAAATATTTTTGTGATGCAATTTTCCAAGGTTTTGAACTTTTTATGGATTTTTGAAAAGATGATGCATAAGCATTTTTTAGGTTTTTCAAAAAGATTTTTCAAATGTTTTTGGTATTTTAGTTTTGTGTGTACCTTGCTTAGGACGTATGCAACTAAAATGCCAAGATCGAAGAAACTAAAATCAGGTGATTTGAAAATTAATAAATTAGGTGAAAATGTTTTTGCAAAACATTTGAAAAATAGTTTGAAAATCTTTTGGAAAAATCATTTGAAAATTATTTGGAAAATATTTTATTAAATATTTTCAACCTTTGTAAAAATGTTTTGTCTTGAAAAATTTATTTTCTGTGTGAAATAATTTGTTTGAAAAACTATTTTCAAATGGTTTGAAAATGGTTGCACAAATAATTGATATATATATATATATAATGTTTGGAAAACCTTTGCAAAATGAATTCCAAATGAATGGACATGTTTGTAAAAATTGTTTGTAAAAATTATTTTGGACTATAGTTTTTCAAAAAATTGCTTGTAAAATGATTTCAAATAAGTTTGAGGAATATAGGCATCACACTAAAATTTTTTATACATACATATCTATAAAATTTAACACTTACCCCTTGTAAATTCTTAAGAATCTAATTCTTGTAAATATAAGATGCATCCCCATGTAAATATTGGTACCTTGTTTTTGGCCAAAATCTTTTGTTTTTCAAAAATACTAAAAACGTTTGAAAAATCTTTTTAAAAATACAAAAAATGCATATGCATCATCTTTTCAAAAATCCATAAAAAGTTCAAAACCTTTGAAAATTGCATCATAAAAATATTTTCTACATAGAATTTGCATAGCACTAGCATGTTTCAGATCGAGTTTGATAGTTGAACAAGTCTAAGTAAAATCCGAAGATTAGAGCTTGGTTGGACCTTAAAATCTACCAAATTAACAAGAGCCTTATAGGAGATGGAATTGAGGTAGTTCGGGTCTAGTTGATTTAATTATTTGAGGATCACAAGATTTGGTTCAATGGATTCTTGACTGCCTATGTAGAGTATTTCAGAGCACATGCACGACTCGTGTCGATAATGACCTAACTTTGACACCAGCACCTTTTACTTGGCTCAACTCAGTTGGAGTGTTCAGGGGGTTAGATTTGCCGGTATGAGACACACATAAGTGGAAACATTTGTCCTCCTCTAGGGAGGGAAGTGCACCCCAACCCGTCCTGTGATGATGGGTTTCGAAGACAGGAGAGTGTGGGTTGCAATAAAGCTTCAAAAGAGGGATAGTCTACTGGCTCAAGAGGAAAAACTCCTTATGTAAATGCTGTTGTGAATAGTATTTCAAAAAAAAAAGAAAAAGAAAAGAAAAAAAAGCAAAAACTCCAAAAAAGTGGACATGACTGAATTAAAATAAAATGCCTGCCGGAGTGTACATACTTGTATAGTCAATAAACTAGCTTGAGCTTCAAAGTCAAATTATGTGAGCATGGAGCTGGATGACATGACTACACTAGTCTTGCATCCTAGGATAGGTAGTTGCACTGGCTGCCATCCATTCTTCTCTTTACCCCTCCTCTTTAGCTAGTTGTCACTTGAACTTAGAAGAGAATACCTAGCTCCTCGAGGAATGAGTTATTGAATTGGGGAATTATTGGGTTGTCATACTGGAGAAGTTAGTTTCTTTGTCACTTCAGTTGGGGAGAGCCACCATCACTTACACTGTACGAGTCAGATTCATGGTCATAAGGGTTTGCGTATGAGTTGAAGTATTTTGACCTGGCTATTGAGGAGACTTGAGCAGAGTTTTGGGATTCTCGAAGGCTGTTGAATTTCAAATCCGATTCCCATTAAGGTTCCACCCGTACTTAAATTCTAAAGATCCGACTTAAGCTCCAAACTTTGATTTTGTAAAGACAAATTTGATAATTAAATTTAATCCATCTTTCTTCTTTTTCTTTTCTTTGTTTTTCTTTTCAACACTCATTCCATAAGTGTTTGCTAGGGACTAGCAAATGCAAGTATAGGGGGATGATGAATCTCCGTTCATCATGTTTTTTCTATCACTTTGGCCTTAAAAACCCTAGTAAATGCGTGCAAATAGGCTTAATTCATGCATTTTATCATTCATGCATCATTGTGTAAATAGTGTATAAAATATGGTTTTTAAAGATAAAATTATAGAATAAAGGAAAGAAAAGAAAAATAATAAAATATTGAAAATATTTTATGACCCGAAATCTCGAGACCTAGGTATCTCGATGACGAGGTCGACAAGGAATAGAGTAGGTGGAGATAAGGGCCAAAATACAATAAAAATTCCTTTTATTCTATTCATTTTTATTCATTTTTGGGACCTATTTTTAGTTCCACTTTTTATACTTCAAATAAAGAAACTTTGAACATGAATTATAGATAATTAAATATAGAAAAATACAATACAGATTTCATACAAAAATATTATATAGTGTACAAAATATACTCAGAATAAGTTTCCAAAATCCCAACTTCCCAGACCGATATCTCTCAAATAAAAACTCAAAATATATCAAAATCACTTTTAATTTATATAACTTTTAATAAGATATTTAATGAAGATGGTTGCATATTTTTTGGAATTACGGTTTGGAAGTTAAGTTTTGGACCCTATTGTATACTTATACCTATTAAAATATTCATTTTATTTATTATTCATTATTTTTATAATTTTATAATTTTATATTTTTTAAATATTATTTATAATATATATGGATATTAAAATAGGAATAAAAATATAAAGAAAATCTTAAAATAAAATACTTGTATAAAATACATGGGCAAAATACCTATACTTATACAAATAATACAACTATTTATTTAATTGTACGTAATACATCACAAAAATAAAATAAAAATATATTTAAGTGTATAAAATTAAGTTATAAATATATAAAATAATAAATTTAATTAATAAAATGAAATATACAAAATAAAAATAAAACATCAAAATATATAGACAAATCTACCTGTATATAGCCCTTAAAAGGTAACTTCTAATTCTATACCTCGAAAAAAATAAATAAATCATAACAAAATATTTCAAAAAATAATAAATATTTTCATTTTATAATCTAAAATTAATAAAATAGTTTATTATTTTTAATTTATTTTACATATATTTTTTGCATGATTTTTTCTAGTTGGTCTACGTGGACCAACCGGGTCATCCCGTTCATTAACCTCGGTCAACTCTCTAATTGAGGTCTGCCAGCGTCATATCTGATTTTTTGTCTGTTTTCTCCAATTTTTGCAGCCCACATCTTTCACCAAATCGCGATACAGTCTTCTTGAATTTTTCTCGCCGATTATCTATGATTTACGTCTAGGGTTTTCTTCAGGGATTACGTCGTCGATTCGCTCGGTCTTTATCGATTCATGGAGTTGCTCGTCAACGAGTATAAAAATTCCTCTGACTCTCCCTCTCTCCTATGATCGCTCTTCCTCCCTCAAAGCTTAACCTAAGGTCATCAAAGATCATCTTGGTGATAGCAGGAGTCGATTCCTACTTCCAGGGATCTGCGTGGTTGTTGAATCGAGTTGGTCGACCTCTCCACCGGAGCGTCGCCACCGAGAATCCCTTCCCGGTTCTCCAATCGATAAGGGTCTTTTATTTCTTGCCTCATATTGTAGCTTTAATCGTATGTTCACCTAGAGCATTTAGTCTAGATTTTAATCATGTTACTTAGCCATAAATTGTGTCTTCAACGTTCACCGGAGCTTGCTCCGGTAAACCTTGTTCTCAGTACTCCACCCGTATTTGCCGGCCCGACACCTCATCTCTCCTCCCGGACGTTTCTCCATGCCCATGCACTATTCATCCACCTCGTTCTTGCAAAGAACGGGATACTCGCCCCTCCTTCTCTGTCGTTCGTCGGAGGGGCGCCACCCACTTCACCTACCGTTCATTTTCACTCCAAAAAGCCCGGAGGACCTTTGTCTTTCCTTGTTGTGCTAACCCTAGAGATCCCTGGCACTTTAGGCCCCATCTAGGGGGCGTTTTGTCATAAGGACATCTTCCAGGTTCATTTCCATCACTGGACGTCACTGGAGCTCTTCCGGGCATTTTGAAGCATCAGGGTAGCATGGAGGAACTTTGGGAGGCATCCCGTATCATTAGAAGGGAGGATTCAGTGCCGAATGTGAAGATTTTGGAGTTTCAAGTTCATACTGGCCGAGTTCATCAGTCGTTCTTCCTCCACACCCCCATGCTGTTGGATCTTCTCTTGTTCGTCGAGGAGTATAGCTGCCGTCAGATCTCCCCGCGTTTCAACCGTCGATTTTGCCTGGGAAATCTAATCAAGGTTGTCCATATCGAACCGTTATCTGGGCACCGGAGCATGACACGTGGCATTAGAGAAGATCATTTGGCCATTCTTCTCCGTCAAAGCGTGGGTATTTTGCAACTTTGACCCTGCTATTTTTTGTATTTAATATATAGACCTCAAACTTTCATCTTCCTTTATTAAAATTTTATAATATTTGCATGTGAGCCCTCCGAGATGTTATTTGCACATTAGTCCTCATCCAGCTCAACCGACAAAACGTAGGATTTTTGCATCCAAACCCTTGCGGGTCTTGGTATTTATTGATTAGTCGGGTTTTGACTTATTAAGTGTAATATTTCTGGTATATTTGCATTCAGCACCCTGGAGCTTTTGATAATTATAGTTCAGCCCTTGCCAATGAGGCTCACATGTCTAGGCATGTGAGCTTGGCTATTTTGCGGTGAGGCCCTTACGACTTTGTTGATTTAGGTTTAATCTCATAAATTTGATAATTAGTAATATATTTTGGTGAAAATTGCACTTTGGCCTTGATATTTCTGATATTTACAAAAATGCCCTTGCTAGTAGTGTACTTTCTTTTTGCTTCTAGTATTTATTTCATGCATCTATAAACTCGAAAAAATCTACAAAAAATAGGTATATTTTATTAGAGCTTTGTACTTACACAAGCAGATTTTTATTTTGCATTTTGAACCATTTATTATTTATAGAAATTAAAAAACAAGCATTTTTGTCCCTATTTACAAGGGAAAATCCATAAAAATATAAAACCTTTTTGAATAATTCCAAAAAATTGTATTTTTGTATTTATTTAAATATTTTACAACTTCAGACCAAAAATTAGGGGTGTTCATAATATGCGGGTCAAATGGGTACCACACCCAACCTGGTTTTTTTGACCCTAAAATCACGGGTACCCGAGAAAAATGTTCAGATCGTGTACCCATGAAAGGCTGACCCGTTCACAGTTCTTGACCCATGGAAAAATCCTTTTGACATGCTAGGTACCCAATTGGAACTTCTTCACCCTCGTAAGGCCACCATCTTTCTGAATCCTCAAAGTCACGATTAGTCGGCTCCTCCCATTAGAACATGCGAATGAAGACAAAAATGGGGAGGCAACAATTGTTGATGCTCACACGCATGTGCGAAGATGGGGGCGATCGACCAGTCGCGGGAGAAAAAACTGCTCAGTAGCTATTGCTAGGGTCTCTGCCAGCGCGTGGAGGCAGAGGGAAGGAGTGGCAGTTGCCACTGAAAGAGGGGGTCGTGTTGCCCTCACGATGGAGAAAGAGATAGAGGAGAGAGGACCTATGGGCAGCGGGGATGAATTGGTTGGGGGAAGCAGAGAACTGGTGGAAATATGGAGAAAGGAAATCCGTTGGATCATCCGTATTCAACGGCCCCAACTACAATTGTGTATTGAGGGTGCTACAACCTTAGGGATTTTTGGAGAGATGAAGAACCGTTAGATCCTGTTTGATCTAACAGTTAAAAAGATCCTAGGGGAGAAAATGAGGCTGCTATAATAGAAGGAGGTCTGATGCAAAAGTAGGAAAGGTTTATTTATCTGAAGAGAAGCCAATTGAGATAAGAACGACAGATCCATGGGGCCAAAGTCACGTCATAAATTTTACTTAAACTAGCTAAGCATATTTTTATATTTTAATTTTTATTGAAATAAATAGGTTTTGTATATTATGCTTGATGCAATCTGACTGTTCATTTGGATAAGGATGCGATTTGTGTCATTGGATGCGTGGGGAGGGATGAATGCGTAAATAGAAGACTCAAAAAAATCAATAATGTGTGACTAATAAACTTGATAAGGAAGTGAATGAAAAGCACTTGTGATAAAGAATATCAAAGGTTACTTGTTCTTATAAGTTCTACTTTTTTATTATGTTTTGGATATTAGATATAGTGACGTTATGTTTTGGATATTAGATATAGTGACCCGTGGGTACCCGCGGGTACCCGTTATCCATTTAATACCCATTTTAACAGGTACCCACTGAAATGGGTTGGGTCGACCCATTGACCCACCAATAATGGGTCGAGACGGGTCATGATTGAATGGGTCAGGTACTAGCCCCATGAACTCCCCTACCAAAAATTACTAAAAAATATAAAAGAAAACTCAAAAAAATTAAAAAAACCCTAAAACACTTATAAAAATATAAAAAGACATTAAAAAATCCAAAAAATATAATTTTTGTTCCTGAATTTTCTTTATACTATTATTATTTTAAAATTAATTTGGAGAAATTTTGATATTGTTTTGTATTTTTAGTCTCCAATTTAATCTCAAGTATCTATTTTATTCCCTATTTTGAGTATTTTTTACTTTAAAAATACCAAAAAATTAGCAAAAATGCAGAAAAATCACAAAACATTAGAAAAATATAAAAAGCACAAAAAGGTTTTATTTCCTATATTTTTCCTATTATCATCTCTCTCTCTTGTCCCCCTTGTATATATCTCCTTAATATAGCTTTATATATATTGAAAGGAAAAGAAAATATAAAAATATAAAATATAAAAAGAAAATATAATATCAAAAAATTAAATATCAAAATATAGAAATATAAAAATAAAAAATGAAATAAAAATATAAATTTAAAACCCAAAAATATAGCACATATAGACAAATAAATCGCATTCATTATTGAGCATGCATTGCCCTAATATACCTGATTGTTCCATGTGCCTTTACATTACTTACAATATACACATCTTTTGTAGAGTTATAATAAATTTTAACCCTGCATCTGCTTTTCATTGTTTGATCATCTGGTGTGGGTTAATTGTTTACTAATTGGGGTTTCATGAGTGGTTGCCACAACGACTTTTTCTCTGCCTTGTGTGAGACATATTTTGACCCTCACCAAATCTGTATTATCATATAGCAAACTTCTCTAATCTCAACAACATGGTCATAGTCCTGTAAGATACCTGAAAAAGGTACTAAGTGGAAGTGGGTGCAATGATCATCTCAATCACAAGGCTCTCGTTGTGGGAACGAAAGCGCATCTCTTCAGATCCATAATCATTAAGAACCTTCACAGTAGCGAGGAAAGGCTGATCCATGATGATTGGAGTACGCTCCATGGAAGTAGAGGTCTCCATGGGCAATCCAACAAAGTCTACAATGTAGCTCATGCCCTGCGTTGGATCTGATTGATAATTTTTTCAAGAATACCCTTAGGCCTCTTTTTTGATCGATCTGCGAATTGACTACTCATCTTGATTTTCTTGAGAGGCCCGAGATTGAGTGTCTTGAAAAGAGAGTAGGGTATTATATTAATCGATGTGATGTTACCGAGGAGACCGTGATCAAAATGATGGTAAAAATGGCACATCTAATGAAGGATGTACCAGTGTCCCTTTTCATGTTGGGTAGATGATGGGTGATATCATGGGTAGTGGCCATGGTCAGAATGTGGTTCTCAGTCATGCGACATCTCTTCTTTTTCTTGGGTTCATGTGAAGTTCATGGCTCAGTGAAGTGGGACCTCAATGATAGTATGAAAAGCAGCCACCACTTCAGGTTCATATAATTTTTTTGTTTTTTTATTTCTTCCTTATTAGGGAAGAAGTCGGAATCAGCATGTACACTAGAAAGTTGTACAAGGTCATCTTTGATAGGTAGGGTGGTGGAGACTATGGCGGGAGTGCATGTGTGGGCAAAGTGGATTGAACATGTGCCCTCTCCTCACAATTTATCTTGGCTAGGACCCTCATTATTGTCTTTTTTGGATTTTTTTATGTTTTCATCATTTTTTATGTTTTTTGTGTTTGTGATATCCCATGGGTGGCCTCTCGTGACTCCATCATACTATAAGGTGAAGCGACAATGTGGATCTTATTATGTTCAATGAGGGTCTCTATCCTCTTTTGCATGTACTCCACTAACCAGATCACATAATCAAGAGTGGGGTCCAAGTGAGGAAAATCCAACAGTATATCACCGAGTGGGGATGATGGTGGAAAATGTGATTGTAGTGGTGGGGATGGTGGAGGCGGGTACACAAAATCCAATTGCTGATATTAGTGTTGTACATGCTACCCTAATGGATATGAAAATTCAAAGTATGTAGGTTGCCCATGCGACCATTCGACAGGAGTGCCAATCTCGAAAGGTGTATATATATATATATAAAAAGAAAACTCAGATACTACTCTTCCTACAAAGTAGAAATGCATCGACTGGAGTGGAATGAGAAAAATCTGCGAAGTCCAGATAAAAGTTGCTCTAGTCAACCATCTTGATTTTCAAGAGGCAGGGATTGAGGAGATCATGATAATCAAGTCAAATATGAATAGAAAGAGGTACGAATGCGAGGAATGATAAAACCCAGACAAAACAACACGAATAAAAACCATTAATTCACCTATCAACGCTGTGAAGACCGTGAATGTTTGTACTTTTATCTTTTCTGGTTTTAAAGTTAGGTGACAAAGCAATAATTTACATGCTCATAGGTGTATTCTCCTAGAGTGGTTGTGTTCGAGTTGGTGTAGCACACCTACTAGAACACCAGACCACTTTGTCTAAGGTCAGAGATAAGTGCTTTCAGCAATAAAAGAGCCCAAGAGTCAACCCAAGCGCTTAAGGAAAAATCCATATTTGGGGACTTTATTCCGTGTATGTACATGCCTCACTCAGTCAGGAGTGTACCTGTGATAATGAGGGGGTTACTCTTCCCAAAATAATGATATTTGTCGTTTACATTAGCTTTATGATTGAGTTTAGTTAGCAATCCCAATTTTAATTATTGTTATTTATTTGGTCTTTTTGAAAAGAAACGTCTAACAATTTTTCTGATTCATTTTATTACCTAAGTCCAAGAAACATGGGAAGATATTCGGAGAAGCTGATGCATGAAAATCAATGAATGTGAATGCTAGAGATTGGTATGCATACTTGACTGCAACTGTCTACATTCAAGATGATTTGTGCATGAAAATAAATATATCTTGTATATGTGCAAGAGGGAATTGTTCTAGCTTGAACTTCTATTCAGGGATCACATATCTATTAATGTGACTAAGTCCAATGTTCTATAGGTAAACGATTCTTGATTAGGGTTTGGTCCTAGTGCTACCTAGCTCAACCAAATAAAATCCTAGAACTAGGGGTTACATGCACACAAAATAAAGAAAAAGAAAGCGAAAAACTCAAAACACAAGAAAAAAATAAAATAAAGAGAAAAATAAGGTTAATGAAAAGTAGAAGTGATAAAGACACGACAAAAATTGTGCAGACTCCTCAGGTGAATAGACACATGATGAAATGGGTTTATGAGTGTCCTAGTGTCCGGAGAGTTAATTATTACAATAATTTACAAATGTCACTCTTTGTCACAAAAAAATGAAACCTATACTAATGCAACTCTCTCTACTCTTCTCCTTGGTCTTATCTCTTCCTCTCTCTCTCCCCTATCAGCTCAACTAAGAAAGTCGATATCCACTCTGCTTGGCTACCGCGGTCTCCTAGGATACCTTCCTCGCATAGCATGCCCTCAAAGAAAAGTCAACAAGAAGAGATGGTTATAATATATAAACAATTATTGAAATAAAAGGATAGTTATAAAATAAAATAAACATACTATATAAATACTATCCTACGAGTTGCTCCCTGGCAATGATGCCATTTGACTATTCGAGATGCTCGAGCTGCCTAATGTCCAGTCTTGGAGAGCATGCAAGGTTTGACAAGTCAGATCCACTAATCGTTGTATCGGAGCCTCTCTCGACTCTCGATACCTGAACCAATCGAAAAGATCAACAATAACTCACGAGACATATATGCACTGAAAATATGCGTGAGGTGAAAGTTATTATACCCTACAAAATGTGTATAACAGACAAGTAGTAGGGGTCAAACCACTAAGAGCAATGAAGGATAGGTATAATTATTAGTAATTAATAAAAATTAATAATTATTATTTGTGTATACTTTTATTATTTTCTAATTTTAGTTGGGTTTTAATTATATATGAAATTTTATCGATTTTTAATTATTTTATACAATTTTTTATATTCTTAAATTTTAAAATTTTATTTCCTTTTTTATTTTCAAAATATAATATATATATTAATGATGACATTATATGCCATATAAGTAATATATAGAATATAAGATATCTAGGGTTTTATATATTTAAATATACATAAATATATTCATAATGTAGAAAAGAAAATGTTTTTATGTTATTAATGGTTTTCTCTATTTATGGTAATTTTATGGAATTTTTCCTAATTTTTATTAAATTTTTAATGTGTTAAATATACAAAAAAAGTGAATAAGATAATATCATAGAATTGTTTTATGTTTTAAAAAGATATAATAGGCTCCAAAATTCCCAAAACTATTTTAATATTCAATATATATAACAAATAAAAATAAGAAACAAAAATCATTATTTTTGGATTTTTAAAAATTTTACTGATTTTTATGATATGTTTAGGGTTTTGTAATTTCTAAGGTTGGTTTTATTTTTATTAGTTTTTAGATATATGTTAGAGTATATAATAACATACCAAATGTAATTTTTAGAAGTGTTCCAGTATTTTTTGGAATTTTAATTAGTAGATAAGAAGAAGAGGTGTATTTTTGTATTCTTAATAAATAGGAAAACTAATTCAAATGTCTTACGAAAAAATATATGATAAATATATGTAGCATGCTCCTAAGATAATTTTCCTACAATTTCTAGAGCAAAAATGCTATTTTTAACAATAAATATACACGAAATAAAATTTATGGAAATGTTAGGGATCTATTAGTAATTTAAATAAACTTTAAATGCATTCACTAACCATAAAAGTAAAGTACATGGATACAATATCCATTTATCCAGTTAAACTAGAATTTAATATGCATATGACAAGGGTATAAATGCAAATGAAGTAAATATGAGGGGCAAGAATGAAAATATCCTAAAATATTACACTTAATATATGAAATATAATATTAAAAAAAACCAAACCCGAGGGGGTTTGTTGCAAAAACCCCAGGCACCTCACGTAGGGGGCCACGAGAGGTGACCTGACAAGGGACCTAAACAGAAATACACATAAACTTGGGGTCCACTTGGCAAATATTACACAAATTTTACTATTAGTATTATATTTACACGGCTAAAAGAGTGAATGTAAAAAGTGACAAGAATCTTTGATATTTACCCCTTGAGAGGCAGTCATCAACTGCAGGGGTGGCGCCACGTAGGCACCACTTAAGTGATCAGATAGTTGGAACAAGGCTTCGCTGGATGAACCAGATAAGATATGGGTCATGGCTTCAATTCTATGGTGATAGATCACCTTGGAAGAACACACAAGAACATGTCCTAGGCTCTCCTTCGATCAATGATATCTCCTTCTTCCAACCTCCTTCTTCATCTCTACAAGCTCCACATCCTCCAAGGAAGCGTCTGCACATGCAGGTGGGCTCCAATAGCTTCCAGGTCCTAACAAGGGGTACACGGGGTCTTCTTCATTCCCAACTACATGGAGGTTAAATCAAGGCATTCAATTCGACTCTAAGTGTTGTTGCGGGCCTCATTTCTGCACAAAATGTTTTCAGGGCTCGACGGGAATGTCGTTGACCCGAATGGAAGATATTGTGCATAGGGGAAATGGATGGATGAATGAGCTCTGACTTATGGCGACAGATGATGAATCTCTATTTCATCACCTTTATTCTATCATTGTCTTTAAAAAGCCTATTAAATGCATGTAAATACCTCTAATTTGTGTAAATTAACATTCATCATTTATTGTACAATATGTGTATAAAATACTATTTTTAATTCCAAAATTATAGAATAAATAAAAAAGAAAAATAATAAAATATCGAAGATATTTTATGACCCTAAACCCCGAGATCTAGGCATCTCGATGACTAGGTCGACAAGGAATAAAGTAGGGGGAGATAAGGGTCAAAAATACAATAAAATTTCCTTTTATTAAATCATTCTTTATTCACTTTTGGGACCTATTTTATTTTCATCTTTTTATACCCCAAATAAAGAAACTTTGTACATGAAAGTTGTAGATAATAAACAAAATAAAAGTTATGCTCTAAATAAAATTCTAAAATCCTAACTTCTTAGACCCGTATCTATCAAATAAAAACTCAAAATATATCAAAATCACTCTAATTTTATAACTTTTAATAAGATATTTAATGAATGTGGTTTCATATTTTTTGGAGTTAAGGTGTGAAAGTTAGATTTTGGACCCCTATTGTATAACGTACTTGATTAAAATAATCATTTTATTTATTATTTATTATTTATATTATTTTATACTTTTGTAATTTTTTAAATATTATTAATAATATATGTAAATAATAAAACAATAATAAAATAATAAAGAAAACATTAAAATAAAATAGGTATATAAAAAATACATAGATGAATTACCTATAATTGGACAGATACAATTAATATATCTATTTAATTAAGTGTATATAATATATTATTATATAAAATAATAAAATAAAATAATAAGATCAAAAATACAAAATAAAAATAAGAGACTCAAAAATATAAATGAATATACCTATATATTACCACTAATAAGTAACTATTAATAACTAACCTCTAAAAAATTAAATAAAACTCGCAATAAAATATCTTAGAATATAATAAACATTTTTTATTTTATAAATTAAAATTAATAAATATTATTATTATTTTTATTGATTTTTTAAAATAGTTTTGTACGAGTTTTTCTGGTTAGCCCACGTGGACCAACAAGACTTCTCCGCCTGTTGACGTCGGTCAACTCTCTGACCGAGGTCTCCAGGATGTCGGACATGTGTTCTAACTTTGCTTCTCAATTTTTAGGGATAACACCTTGCATCTTTTGTGATCGAAGTCTTCATGACTTTTCACCTCGAGCATTGATGATTCACACCCAGGTCTTTCCTTGGGTTGTGGATCACTACAGAGCCCAATGTTCCTCGTTCTTCCCCCTTGTCCACCTCACATGTACAAAAGCCCCTCCGAATTTCAATTCAATTTTTGAACCCTTTTGACCACGCTTGGAACTTCCTCCTTTGCTCTGGATCGACTCCCGTGATTGGGGAGCCTCCAACAACCTTTGGTGAGCTCCAGCAACGTCTTGGGTGGCTTCCACCCCATCTCCGGCGAGCTATCGTCGTGAGGTTTCATCTCATGGTTCTGGTTATTGAGGTAATATTTTATTGTTTTGTTAGCTTAGTGTTAGTCCTAATTTCGTTCTCTACATTTATTTTGGCATTTTATCGTGTGATTTAGTTTAATCATCGTCAGATCTCCCGAGCTCTGGCTACCCTCTATCCATCATGCAACACCCATCTTCGACCCGCCTAACTGCCTCATCTTTTTCTGTTCACGTTCCCCTACGTTGCGCCCCATCTAGATCAACCGATCCTCGCAGGATCGGATTTTATGTGCTCCAACTCCTATACCATCACCGGAGTACCTCCGCTCGATATCGTACGATCCATTCCACCTCTCAGACACGCGTGGCTCCTTCGTTTTCTTGTATCTACTCTAACCCTGCAGGTGCGAGCGCGTGATAGCCTCAATCGAGGCAATTTTTGCTGAGGACCAAAGTACTTGGAGCTCCTTTTTTTCCCCGAGCTCGTTTGCTACCATCTAATCTCCAGTGTACCTCTAGAAGCCTCCATTTGATGCAGAGGAGCTAGAGATCCATTTTGCCTCCCTCTCCCGAGTACTACAGGTGGCCGGAGATGCTCAGGAGAGCGGATCCAAGCTCGACTCAACTGAGCTCTTGGCAAGTTCTTCCTGGACATCTTCTAGCTGTCGAATCTTCTAGCCAGTCCAAGTTGCACAGTCTCCATCTAATACACTTCGTTGTAGCCGCCAGATCAAGATCTGGGATCTAATCCTGGCCATTCCTTGCGAACCGTCATCGTGTCCTCAGGACACATCATGTGGATTAGTGAATAGATGATTGCCGTCCGTCAGGACCAAGCGTTGGGTATTTTGCACCCACACCCTCACACAATTTTGTATTTAATATTTCATATTAAATCTTGCATTGGTCGTGTATTTGTTTTTGTAATATTTACAATACAACCCATAAACTTGTTGTATTTGTAATTTGGTCCTTGTCCAAGTCAGCTAATAAAGAGTGGTGTATTTGCAACCAAGGCCCTACGGGTTTATTTTATTAGCATTTAGTCGGAATTTTTGAATATTAAGTTGTAAATTTTTGGTGAAATTGCAGACTGGCCCTCAAGCTTCAATTTATTTACAAAATACCCCTTTTAGTAATGTAGTTTCTATTTTATTTCTATTTATTTAAACTGGCTATTTTCTCTAAAAAATAGGGTAAGTGTCGGTGATGTGTTTATTCATGCTATATTTTGCATCAAATTTTTAGGCACTTTAATTTTTTTATAAAAATAAAAAATAGTCCTTTTGTCCCTGTCTACATTAGAAAAATCCAAAAATATAAAAGTTTTTAAAATTACAAAAAATAAATTTATTTATTTATTTTACAACTCTAGATTAAAAATCCCAAAAAATTATAAAAGAAATTACCTAAAAATTAAAAAACTCAAAAAAGTCTTTATAAAAATATATAAAATTGTCAAAATTCCAAAATTTATGTTTCATATTCTTTATTTTTCTTTATATTATTATTTATATATTAAAATAAATTTATAGAAATTTTGATTCTATTTTTAATCTCCAATTTAGTTTTTATTATTTAATTTTAGGGTATTTTTTACTTTAAAAATATAAAAAATAGAAAAATCACCTAAAAAACACAAAAGTAAAAAAATATTTAAAACCCCAAAAATAATTTATTTTTTGTTTTTTAACTCTTTTTATTGTTATTTATATCTATAATAGCCTATATTGTATATATCCTTATATACATTATATCTCTTTTTTAAAAAGAAAAGGAAATATGAAATATAAAATATAAAAAGGAAATATAAAAATAGAAAATTTATATAAAAATACAAAAATATAAAACAAAAAAATAAAAGAAATTAAAAACCCACAAAAATTCATTTTGGCTAAGTATGTGAGTGATAAATGGTGCTTTTATTCTGCATCTGCCTGCTGTACTCCATTGCTTCTTATGTTCGACCCCACTAGCTTGCCATTATACATTCTTAGTAGGGTATAATAAATTTTAACTCTTGCTAGTAATTTCTTAATTATATGTGTGGGTTAATTATTGAAACAACGAGAGGATTCGAGTAGTCATTTCAACGATAGTGAGCCTGATTTGTCAGGCCATTATTAACGACTCCCATTCTATCATTTTTCAGCAAAGGGAGCTCAATTCCTCTGATTTTAGCAAAAACAATGGTGGGGATAATGGGCATTTGATGGAGAATACTATGGGGTTAGAAATGATGATAAAAGCGGGTCGCATCAAAATGAATTTCATGATGAATTATGGCTGGAGCTTGAAGCTCCAACAAATGAAATATTTGGAAATTAAACTAACCTAAAGACTGTAAGCATAAACTAAAGACTAAGCTACACTACTGAAGAGAAAGTGCATTAGAAATGTGAAGAAATAGCAGCTCGAACTAACTAGGGCCCAAGGAGCAGAGAAGATCCATCGAAGTGTCTCCAATGAGGTTTGGATCGCTTCAATCTCACCCTTATCCATGCCATGAAGGATTAGAGTGACACTTGCTGTCACTAAAGACTCAATCAGAAGGTTCTTTGGGGTTATGGTAGAGGAAGAAGGATTAAAATCTCAAAAGAAGGGGATGTGTCTTATTTAAATAACATAGTTTAGGTGAAGCTTGATGGATGATTACATGAAGGATGATGGTGGTTGGTGGAGCCTAGGGCCACTACATGGGTTAAGGTGATGTGGTATGGTGATTGGGAAGCACTCAAGGAAGAGGGAAGGTGAGGAGGAAGAGTGAAAAGGGGAAGAAGAGGGAGCTCTCGTGAAGTCTAACAGAAGCCCGAATGGAGGACCAGATAGTTGACCAGAGGTCAACAGTCCAAGTGCTCTAGTTGGTCCATATGAACCAACCAGAAAAAGGTAGGGAATAATTCCACTAGAAATCAGATTAAAAATAATAAATTATTTTATTATTTAAAATTCGAAACATGAAAAAAATTTATATATCATTTATGGGCATTTTTATTGATTTTTATAACATAATTTATTAGGTGCTAATTTTTACAAGTATACATATAGATATAAATACATGTATTTGGCCTATTTTATTTTTATTTGGTATTTCTAATTTTGTTGTGATATGTAAATGTTTTATATATGTATAATATATTTAATACATATTTACATATTTTATTTTATTTTTCTGATTTTATTTGTATGGTCAAAAAAATATGTGTATATATATTGTATGTATCATATGCCTATATATTTCTTGCATTATTTTTTAATATATTTTCAATGCTTTTATTTTATGTTTATATTTTTAATATATTTTAAATAATATTTACAAGTTTCTAAAAATATAAGAATAGTACAATATAAAGAATAAATAAAATGGAAAAAATATGTAGGTATATAGTACTAGGACTCCAGAAAGCCAAGTTTTGCATCTCAACTGCATTTTTAATGAAACCACCTTTATTAGATAGATAATTTAATTTTAAGAACAATATAACTTGAGTTTGGTGAATTTTGAGCTTGTATGGATATTGGTTTATGAAGTTCGGTTTGCGATTTTTTGATATGTGTCTCGATCATATTATGCATTATTTTTTTTGGAAATTATTTTTGTATTTTTCTATACATTAATATGTACAAGTTTCATGTTAGTGTAAAAGTGGATATTTATAGTTAATTAAAACAGGATCTACATATGTTCTTGTATAATTTATTGGCTCTATCTCTCCCTACTTTATTCCTGATCTACCAAGTCAATATTGACTTGGTCTCAAGGTCTAGGGTCACTTAGTATTTTAAATATTTCATTCTTTTTCTTTTATTTTTCTTTATTCTTTTATTTTAGTATTAAATACTTGTATTTATATAGTATTTATAAGTTGAATAATGAGTGTTATTTTATGCAGATCAAAGTCATTATCATGCATTTTATCAAGGATTTAAGGTCAGAATAAATGAATAAAGGTGATGAAATAGATATTTATCTTTGTGTAGCTCAACTATTGCCTCTGACACCTTAAACACATGTAAGCTTTCTTGTGAGTTCTTTCCAGACCTTTTGGCCTCCTGATTTAGTCGAATTTCTGCGGTCTTAAATTCCACACAAAGCGGGAACTCAGTCGAAGTGTCGACCACTCAGAAATCCAACTAAAATCAACAATTAACCCACACTCAAATAATTCAATCAATGAAAATAAATATGAAGTTAAAATTTATTTTTAACTCAACAAACAAGATGTATAGAAGCAAGTATGCAGAGAGTTCGAACACAGGGAGCAAGGCTGGATAGATCAAGCTGTGTGTGTGTGTGTGTGAATGTGATGTATTGTCTACACTATACAAATGTAAATGTTTTTGTGGGTTTTTAATTTTTTTTATATTTTTTTGTTTTTAATTTTTAATTTTGTATTTTGGTTTTCTTTTTACTGATTTTGTATTTTCTTTTTATATTTTATGTTTTTATATTTCCTTTTTCAATATAGGAATATATATACAATATAGGGAAAGAGAGGATAATGTATTTATAAAAATAGGCAAAATAGTCAAAATCAGTAAATAAAATATTTTTGAGCTTTTTATATTTTTAAGATGTTTTTTGTGATTTTTGGGTGTTTTTCAGAATCTTTTTGGTATTTTTAAATATCAAAACAAGAGAAAACAGTGAATTGGAATTCTGGCCGAAATCAAAATGAGGATGAAAAATACTAAACAGTACCCAAAATTCCTCAAATTAATTTTAAAAATATAGACAATAAAATAAGGGAGTACAATAATTGAGTTTATATTTTTCTGAATTTTCTATGATTTTTTAGATTTTTATGAAGATTTTTAGGGTTTTGAAATTTTTAAGGTTTTTCTTTTGAAATTTCTAGTGGTTTTTGGACTGACACTAAAATATGATAAGAAAAGCAAAATATATTTTTTTGGAATTTTTCAAAACGTTTTGCTAATTTGTATGGTTTTTCAGATGCAAACAGTAGGAAAAATGCATGTTTTTATTTTTAATAAATATGAAAATGCAATAAAAATGCAATGCAAAAATATGACATGATTTAGAGTAAATAGGAGCCTATGTGATTTTTTTGGTGATTTTTGGAGTTAATATGATGCGTGAAATAAATAGAACAAGCAAGAAACAATATATGGCCTAGCAGGGGTATATGTACAAATATCAAAACATCCAGGGGCACGCATGCAATTTTCCAACAAAATATTATACTGAATATTTACTTTAATGGACCAAACACAAATTTCCAAACCCGCACAGGTACAGGAGCAAAATGTTCACCAGGGCACGTGACTAGCACGCGCTTGGAAGGACCTAGTTGCAATTTTCAAAATGCCCGAGGGCTTACTTGCAAAATTACAAAAACTTTTACTCTTGATACAAAAGTTCCTGGTCCTAGATGAAATAAACAAACGTCTGATGGCCTCGCTGCAAAAAGCCCCGCACCTCACGTGAACAGGTCACGTGAGGTGGCGTGCCAAGGACCTAAGTAATATATTACAAAGTAACGGGGCCTAGTTATAAAATTTACAAAAGTTTTAAATGGCAAATGAAAGTTTTAATACTAATATTTAAATACAAAAAGTAGCGAGGGTTTGAATGCAAAATACCCTCGCGGTGCAGATCCAACGGCGTGGCCCGAGCCACTTATCCACGTGGCAGCGTAGGGGCGCACGATGACGATTCGCTGGTGGACGGCCTGGATTAGATGGTTTTGGACGAATCTGACGGCCGAGGGTGCGTAGATCGGACGGCTATTGCTACGCCTGGAGATCCTTAATGATCCGACGTCAAAGACAGGGGGTGGATGAACAGGGAGGAAGGTCCGCCGTGGCGACCTTCCTCCGACGATAGCTCCCCTCTCCGGCGGTTCTATGTGCCTCAAGATGATCCCAAGGCTTCTTGCAGGAGTCCTCTAGATGCTGGCAGCGGAAAAATTGGCTGGCGACCTCTTGGGCTCCTCCACGACGTCGGAGAATAAGAGGAGGCCCAGGTATCTCCGGCGATGCCAAAAACGCCTCCAGTTGTCGTTAGGTTGCGCATACCTACACAAAAAAAAAGTGATAGAGTCCAGGGCAAAATGCCTGGACTCCGTGGACTAAGAATGGTGGCAAGAGGTAATGCGACGGTGGTTTGTCGGAGGTGCGCTCCGGCGATGGATTTGAGAGTATGATATGATTGATGAGACGCCAAATTTGGAGAGGGTTTTCGATCTAAATGCCGTGGCGCTATGAATGCGAGAAAAATTAAGGGAAACCAATACCTCAAGGGCCTGGGGCCCGAGGTTAAAGATACCTCGACGGTGGGGTATCGCCGGAGGTGATGGAACGCCCAGATCCACGTGCTCCGCCTCCTTGAAGGGCTAAGCCTTGAGTTGTTACCTTTAGGACTCGATTGATATCGAAAGGGGCAAGAAAGGGACCTAGAACGGGGTTCGATTTTTGAATGGAAGTCGGAGGTTTGGTTTTAAGGGGTTTGACTCGATGGTGAGGAGGCTCCAAAGATCGAGGTACATCGGGTGCCACGATGATCCATTCCTCGAGACAATCGTTGGGCGAGTAAGCTTGATAATCGAGGAGAAAAAGTCGTGAAGAAGGTGACACGATTTGGTGAAGGGGGCGTCCTCGAAAAATCGGGCGAATCGAGGAAAAACCACGGCTTTCAGAGCCACATGGGGCGGGTCAGAGAGTTGACCCGCCGGTCAACCCTCGGAGGCACCTGGTTGGTCCACGTGGACCAACCAGGAAAAAGCCCTAAAAAATGTTTTCTTTATTCATTTTAAAATAGTAAATGGTCGAATTAATTTTAGGTTATTCAATTAAAAATATTTATTATTTTCTTTAGTATTTTATTCTGATTTTTAATTATTTTTATGAGGTATATTTTTACAAGTCGCTTTTTACACCCCTTATAGGTATAATATCTATATATTAGATATATGGGTCATATGTGGCTGCCCCCGCCTTATTTGGGCAAATTCTTTTATTTTTTTTGAAAATAACACCATTTACATTCATCCCTATATCCCTCCTATATACCATTCGAATTTCGTCAGAAACAGAGACTCCTACGGCCTCCATCCGGACAGTAATTTTTTAACGGTAACAGGATTTTTTTAAATCGATACCATCGAGATGGAGGCCGTAGGAGTCTCTGTTTCTGACGAAATTCGAATGGCATGTAGGAGGGATATATGGATGAATATACATGGTTTTATTTTTCACAAAAAATAAAAAAACGCCGAAAAATGGGGCGGGGGCAGCCCCATTTTTTCCTAGATATATACAGGTATTTTATGTTGGATTTCTTTTATGTTTTTATTCATGTTTTAATGTACAAATACATTATAAGTAATATGTACATAATTATAAAAATATAAAATTATAAAAATAATGAATAAAGAATAAATCGAATATTTTAATCTGTACAAGTATACTACAAGGATCCAAAACTCAACTTTCAAACCGTAACTTCGAAAAATACGAAACCACCTCCTTTTAATAGATTATTTTATACTATATACAATTAAAGTGTGTTTGGTATATTTCGAGTTTTTATTTTCAAGATACAGTCTGGGAAGTTGGAGTTCTGGAATCTTATTCAGATCATATCTTTTTATCTGTACAATATTTTTCAGTGAAATCAATTTTGTATTTTTATTTATTCAATTATCTACAACTTTCATGTACAAAGTTTCTTTATTTGAGGTATAAAAAGTGGAACCAAAAATAAGTCCCAAAATGAATAAAGAATGAAGGAAAATAAAAGGTATTTTTATTGTATTTTTACCCTTATCTCCCCCTACTTTATTCCTTGCCGATCTATCCATCAATATGCCTAGATCTCGGGATTTTGGGTCATAAAATATTGAGAATATTTTATTCTTTTTCTTTTCTTTTATTTATTCTATAATTTTGGCTTTATTTACACTATTTTATACACTATTTGAATGCACGTGCATGAATGCTAAGATGATGAATTTAATGCTATTTACACACATTTGCTAGGGTTTTTGATGCCAAAATGATAGAATAAAGATGATGAAATGTGGCTTCATCATCCCCCTATACTTTACCTTTGCTAGTCCCTAGCAAACACTTATGCAATAAGTGCAAAAAGAAAAAGAAAGAAAAGAAAAAGAAGAACTTGGATTTAATTTAATTATCAAACTTGTCTTCACAAAATCAAAGTTTGGAGCTTAGGTCGGACCTTTGGAAATTTAGTGCAGGTGGAACCTTAATGAGAACTGAACTTGAAATCCAACAGTCCCTGTGAATCCCAAAACTCTGCTCACGTCTCCTCAATAGCCAGGTCAGAAATACTTCAACTCATACGCAAACCCTTATGACTATGAATCTGACTCGTACAGTGTAAGTGATGGTGGCTCTCCCCAACTGAAATGACAAAGAGACTGACTTCTCCAATATGACAACCCAATGATTCCCCAATCCAACAACTCATCCCTCAAGGAGCAGGGTATTCCCTTCTAAGTTCAAGTGGCAACCGGCCCAAGAGGAGGGGGTGAAGAGAAGAATGGACAGTAGCCAGTGTAGCTACCTATCCTAGGATGCAAGACCAGTGTAGTCAAGTCATCCAGCTGCAAGCTCACATGATTTGACTTTGAAGCTCAAGCTTTCTTATTTGACTTTACAACATATGTACACTCCAACAAGCATTTTTATTTTTATACAGGCCTATCCACTTTTTTGGAGTTTTTGCATTTTGCATTTTTTTGAATACTATATACAGCAGCATTTACATAGGGAGTTTTTCTCTTGAGCCATTAGACTATCCCTCTTTTGAAGCTTTATTGTAACCCACGATCTCCTATCCTCGAAACTCATCATTACTGGACGGGTTTTGGCGCACTTCCCTTCCTAGAGGAGGACAAATGTTTCCACCTGTGTGCGTCTCATACTGGCAAATCCAACCTCCTCACCATTCCAACTGAGTTGAGCCATGTGAAAGGTGCAAGTGTCCAAGTTAGGTCATTATCAACAAGAGTCGTGCGTGTGCTCCGAAATACTCTACTTAGGCGGTCAAGAATCCATTGAACCAAGTCTCGTGATCCTCAAAGAATTAAGTCAACTAGACCTGAAGTACCTCAATCCCAGTCCCTATAAGGTTCCTGTTAATTAGGTAGATTTTAAGGTCCAACCAAGCTCCAATCTCCGGATTTTACTTAGACTCGTTCAACTATCAAACTTAATCCGAAAAATGCAAATGCCATGCAATGCTATACAGAAAATATTTTTGTGATGCAATTTTCAAAGATTTTGAACTTTTTATGGATTTTTGAAAAGATGATGATGCATATGCAATTTGTTTGGTTTTTCAAAAAGTTTTTCAAATGTTTTTGGATTTTTGAAAACAAAAGATTTTTGGCTAAAAACAAGGTTAAAATATTTACACGGGAGTGCTTCAGATATTTACAAGAAGTGGATTTTAAGAATTTACAAGGGTAAGTGATCCATTTTATACATATATAGATATAGTGGATTTTGGTGTGATGTATATATTCCTCAAACTTATTTTGACAAAGGTTTTTCAAACAATTTTGAAAACTATATTCCAAAATAATTTTTACAAACAGTTTTACACACATGTACACACATTTGAAAATCATTTTGCAATGGTTTTCCAAACAGTATATATAATTTTTTCACATATTTTTGCAACCATTTTTTCAAACCATTTGCAAATCATTTTTCAAACATTTTTATTTCACACAAAGAAAATAATTTCACAATCAAAATGTTTTTACAAAGGTTGAAAACATGTAACAAAACGTTTTCAAAATAGTTTTCAAAAGATTTTTCACAAGGGTTTTCAAACTATTTCTCAAACATTTTGCAAAAAATATTTTCACATGATTTATTAATCAGTATATATAAAAAGAATCTGAGGAATATAACATCTATTTATTAAGGTTTTTAATGAATTTAATAAGTATAATTAGCCATATTATTAAGAAAAATATGAAAGTACGAGTTATGGCTAAAGTATATACATAGTATATACGACCCCCCTATGCTTAGCTTGAGTTATGTCCTCATAGATCAGAGAGAAAAGAGAAGACATAACTCGTACGAAGTATAGAAAAGTCTAAAGAATAAATAAATAAGAGATGAATGAATAAACCAATGAGAAGTTGACCGTCCCCCCTATACTTAGAATCAAATAATCTTAAGTATAGCAGACTGTACACAAAGCAGGGAGGGTCAAGGGTGGGAATGAACAGATCGTACTCAGATTGTCTCCCCCTATACTTAGGGTAAGACATCCCTAAGTATAGACAAGAAGAGGAGACAATGGAGAGGATCAAAGACTAGAAGAAAAGATATAGAAGATAGAAAAAGGAAAAGAAGAAAAGATATCAACAGATGAGAGTATGATATAGACAGATGGATATGTACAGCGGAAGATGGAATTGATCACCATGTATGAGATGTAGATGATATGGGTCAAAGAACACATCTCATACCAAAAGAATGGGGGCAACGTTAACGGTCGGTGGATCATGATCTAGATATAACTTCAGGCGCTGACCGTTAACTCGGAAGGTAGAGGAAGATGACGGTTCGGATATATCGATGCTACCATTGTTATGTACCTTCTGGACCACATAAGGACCTTTCCACTTGCTCTGTAAATTTCCTGGAAATAATTTCAGCCTGGAATCGAAAAACCATACGCGCTGATCTGGCTCAAACTGTTTATGGCTGATATGAGAATCGTACCATGTCTTCACTTTTTACTTGTACTGTAGGCTGCTAGAAAAGGTTGTGTCTCTTTATTTCCTTCAGGGCTGCCAACTCTGCTCTCCTCTGTTCTCCTATACTCTCGGGATCTAACAGTAACTCGGTGATTGCCCAAAATGATTTGTTCTTGATTTCCACTGGCAAATGGCATGCTTGCCATAGACGAGATGAAAGGGAGATGTCCCTAATGGATTTTTGAAGGAGGTCCGGTAGGCCCACAAGATCGAGTCCAAAAGCTGTGACCAATCCTTTCGGTCTGGGCGAACAATCTTCTGTAAGATTGTCTTGATCTCCCTATTCGATACTTCGGTAAGATCATTAGTCTGAGGGTGATACGGCGTGGCAACACGATGGTCAATACCGAACTCGTCTGCAAGGGCCCTGACTTTATCATTAATGAAATGAGACCCCCCGTCTGAAATCAAGACTCTAGGCACCCCGAACCATGAAATGATATTTTTCCTCAAACATTTACACACAGTTTAGCATTTACAGCTCGGGCGGGGATGGCCTCAACCCATCGGCTGACATAATCTATAGCGAGCAAAATGTGTTCTAATCCCTGACTCTTAGAAAATGGGCCCATTCAATCCCCCATGCATCAAAAACCTCACAAAAATGAATGGGATGCATGGGCATCATGACTCTCTGTCCGCAAGTACCCATCTTCTGACAGTTAGTACACCCCTTCACGAATTCATCTGAATCCTTGAAGAGAGTAGGCCACCAAAGGTCGGATTGAAGCACCTTTTGTGCTGTCCTTTTTCCAGAATGATGTCCTCCTGCCTCAAGCTTGTGGCAATATGTGAGGACGCTATACTACTCTTCTTGAGGAATGCACCTCCTCCAGATGCTATTCCCTTCTTCATGATAAAGGACGGGATCCTCCCAATGGTAAAACTTGGCCTTAGCTAGGAAGGTCTCAAATTTCTGCCTGGGCCAACCCTCGGGAACTGTCTTAGCAACAAGATAGTTTACAAAGTCGGCATACGATGGGAGTGAGGCGACAGCCAAGATCGCCTCGTCTGGGAATGTCTCTGTGATAGGTGCGCTGGGCTCAGATTCCTCAAGATTCTCCAAACTGGAGAGATGATCCGCCACCGCATTTTTAACTCCAGGCTTATCCTTAATCTCAATATCAAATTCCTGGAGCAGAAGGATCCATCTGGTAAGGCGAGCTTTGGCATCCTTCTTGGCCATTAAGTACCATATGGCGGTGTGATCTGTGTAGATAGTCACTCTAGATCCGAGAATATATGATCTGTACTTATCCAAAGAAAAGACTACGGCCAGCATCTCTTTCTCTGTCACAGTATAATTCCGCTGAGCGGTATCCAAAGTCCGGCTGGCGTAATGAATGGCAAACGACAATCCATCCCTCCTCTGTCCAAGCACAGCCCCAACGGCAAAATATGAAGCATCCATCATGATCTCGAATGGGAGAGACCAATCGGGTGGCTGAAGGACAGGAGCCAAAACAACCATACTCTTGAGAGTCTCAAAAGACGCAAGACACTTATCATCTACAATGAACTCGATGTCTTTCGTCAGCAGATCAGTATGCGGTCGGGCAATTCGACTGAAGTCATGAATGAACCTTCGGTAGAAACCGACATGTCCCAGAAAAGACTGCAATTGTCGCAGATTGGACGGTGGATTGAGTTTTCTAATGATATCCACCTTGGCCGAATCAACCTCCATGCCCCTGTCGGAGATAATGTGACCAAGGACCGTCCCTTGAGTCACCATGAAGTGACTCTTTTCCCAAGACGAGACAAGATTGACCTCAATGCAGTGCTGAAGCACACGGTCTAGGCAGTCAAGACAAGCATCAAACTCATCGCCATAGACCGAGAAGTCATCAATGAAGACCTCTAAACAGTCACCCAACATGTCCGAGAAAATGGACAATATGCACCTTTGGAATGTCACGGGGGCGTTACATAAACCAAAGGGCATCCGTCTGAAAGCATAAGTCCCAAACGGACAGGTGAATGTCATTTTCTCCTGGTCTTCGGGCGCAATGGCCACTTGATTATAACCGGAGTACCCGTCAAGAAAGCAGTAGTGACTCTTCCCAGCTAGCCTCTCGATAATCTGATCAATGAATGGCAGCGGGAAATGATCCTTCTTGGTGGCCTGATTCAATCGTCTGTAGTCCATACAGACCCTCCAAGAAGTTGATACCCGGGTAGCTATCTCCTCTCCAGACTCATTCACAACTGTAGTGATACCCGTCTTCTTGGGTACCACATGTAATGGACTAACCCACTTAGAGTCGGAGATGGGGTAGATAAAATCGGCGCTCCACCACTTCAATATTTCTTTCATGACCACATCTCAAAGATTCGGGTTCAGCCGTCGCTGGAACTCACGCGACGACCTAGCGTCCTCCTCAAGATAGATGTGGTGGGAGCACAGAGCCGGACTAATCCCCTGGAGATCAGCTATACTCCATCAGATCGCCTTGCGGTTTCTTTCAAGGATCTCCATCAGACGAGATTCTTTTTCTCCAGTCAAACCTGCTGAGATAATGACTGGGTGCATGTCTGGCTCACCCGCAAGGAATCTATACTTCAGCGACTGCGGTAGAGGTTTTAGTTCTGGACAACTGGGAGGTGGCAGATCTTGCTTGTGATATGTCTGTGTGAAGGCGACCAGGTCTGCATGGGAGAACTCTCGCTCTGCATGAATCTCTGACGAAGGGTGGCCTGCTGAATCATCAATACACTGCACTGGCTCGCACTCGGTCATGGTTGTTGGCTCAGAAGGAATCAGACACGACAAATATTCATTAAAATCATGCCAATCAATGTCTGAATCCGAGGGATCTGAATTGGAAAAACAAGATTGAAATTCATCGGCACCACTCGTCTCAACACTGTCAGTCACAAAAGTATCCTCGTCCAGGTGTGTGCTCTCCAGACTCTCAACTGCCATAAGCTGTAAAGAAGGTGAATCTGTAGGTAGGGCGAGGGTCTGTGATACAGGATCTGTCCAATTGGATTCATCATCTGTCATCACAAAGTCGCACTCCTGGTGGATGTCTAGCTCTTCCTCTGTCATCTGCACGGCTTCGCTGGACTACTCTGAGCATTCTAACTCTCTCGCTCCGGTCTCCTCGATCGTCTCTATTTGTATAGTTTCACCCTCTACGCGAAAACACACCTTCCCGCTATCATGATCGGTCACTGCCTTGGCTGTGGCCAAGAATGGGCGTCCAAGTATGATGGGGGCATCGGTTACCGACTCAGGGATCTCCATGTCCAACACAACGAAGTCCACGGGGAATTGCAGGCCCTGAATGGTAACGACCACGTCTTTCAATAACCCCTTTAGCCTCTTAGTCGACCTGTCAGCAAACTGAAGGAATTTCATGCTCCTAAGAAGAGGACCAAACTCAAATCGGTCGAGTAAGGCTGCCGGAAGAAGGTTAATCGAAGAGCCGCTGTCTAATAGAGTACGATCGAAATGCTGCTCCTGAATCTCGCATCTGACATAGAGAGCTCCTGCATCTGGTCGCTTGGCCGGCAGTTTGTTTTGAATCGTGCAGCAAGTGGAATGAGTGAACACATGGATTTGATCTCTGTGGTTCCTCCTCTTCCTGCGGATGGTAGTTTTCTCTTTCAAGTTCTTTTGGAAGAGGGGGATGTGCTCAAGTGTTTCCTGTAGAGTCAGCTGAATGTGGAATCTGTTTATCATCTGATTGCTGAACTCAACTTGTTGATCTTTTTTGGGATTTTCTCTTTTGGTCCCCTTCGCCCGACGGAGTACGTCAGGGAAGGGGATGGTAGGGGCCTCCTCAGATGGAGGACTAGGAATAGGTCCCTATGCCTGTGAAGGAATATAATCCATACAATCATCATCATTCAATACATATGGATCCGCAATTTGAACAGAAACCTTTCCTTTATTCATATTTTTGTGTTTTTTGTTGTTACCATAGTCCATAGATACAAAAGGTGGTAACACCACAGAAGGACGCTCAACGAAAGTAGATGTGGTGGCCTCAGTACCACCACCGGCACCTGTCTTCGCGGCATTCGCACCGCGCTTTGCCTCGGCATCCAAAATGGTGGCATCAGCACCACCGTCTGCATCAGATATCACGACAGCCTCACTACCGTCGTCTGGAACTCCATCATGGGTGGCATCAGCACCACTGTCGCGACCCCATTTCCCGGACCGTCGGATCCTCCCATATCCGGATCTGGTTACTCAGCAATAATTTATTCAGCAATCACAACTAACATTCAGAAAGACTGCAAATAAATATGCTCAGAAGAAAGTATTTCAACACTTTTCCATTCACAAAATAAAGTTCAGATGATACACTATCCCACTATAACCATTTACATGTACATCAGCTTGAAAGGAAAATATACAAAAGATTACTAACTACCTTAAAGAAAGTAAGCTACTGTGGCTAGCTGGATGTCTAGTATGTAAGCTGGATAAATATTTAAAATCCTTGCGATAGCTCACCGATACCTGTTGGGTTTTCCATAAATCATAGGATAAAAATTAGCGAATGCTAAGTAACGAAGAAGAGAAAAGCAAACAAATTGTGTAATTTTTCAAAACTTGATATCACAAAAATTTCATTCTTTCTTGTTAATTTAAGTCCTATTCCTTTCTATTCCACATCAGGGATTAGTCCAGGAGAACCTCACCATTCTTGGACTCCAAAGTTGTGGACACTTCGGGATTGGAGATTGTGTTGATCTTGATAAGCTTATGCCGCGCACGTCGCCTCAACCAATCCTCCAATACTACCCTGACAATTTCCTTTTCTTTTATTAAATAGGGTCTCAACCCTCAGCCTGGAAAATCAAATGAGCACACCGTCCTCAGGGACTCGGTTGCTTAAAACCTCAGGCTAACATTTAATCATATAACCTAGCGGCTTTAAATACATGTTATCGTGACCTAGCCGCTATTGAACCACCCGTGCCTCCATATGGCACAACCACATCTTTCGTCGTTCCAACCCGAATATATTGGCTCCCGGTACCACGCGTTGCAAAACATTCAATTTGTGGGCACTTATCATAACAGGGTAACCGTGTACCACCTAGGTAGCGAAACGCCAATACGGGTTCCTTCCGACAAACCTAAAGGTTGCATGCCCGACCTGTAGTACTACTCCCAGTCATCCTTAACGTGACACACGATCCTTTTCAGGATCCAACTCAAACCACATCAATTCCCATGATGTAATTCTTTCATTAAGTCTTCGACTTGCATAATTAACAAGACTTAGTATAGACTCACATATATACTATTCATAACCATATATACTTGTATTTGTGCCTATTTTAACTCCCAAACCCTAACTTTCAAATCCAACGCATCAATTTGACGCGTAAACCTTATTTTAGTTGGAATCACAAAGCAATTCTTCAGACTTTTTCAAAATAACCAAAATTAGGGTTCTTCATAGCAAAGAACACAAAATCAAGAATTTCAATAATTTCGTATGAAAACTCAACAGCAAAAGGAAGTATTTCGTTACCTAATCAAGCTCTCTCTCTCGTGTATGCAAGGCTTTATCGAGTTTCGTTTTTAGAAAGGCTATTTTAAGGCTCATGAAAAGATCGAATTTCATTTTCCTATCAAAACGCTAAGAATATGTCAAGAACGCGAAGAACGAACGAAGAACGCGAAGAACGCGAAGAACACGAAGAACATCAAGAACATATTTTCTCTTAAAATTTCGGTAGAGTTTCCCCTTATATCGGGACATATTTCTCGGAAAATTTAGGCCGAGTTTCCCCTTATATCGGGACATATTTCAAAATAAAAACAGAAAGAGTTTCCTCTATAAAATCAATCGAGAGGAAAATAACAATGAAACTAAAAGAATATACTCAAACAACAAGAGATGAAGAATCGGTAGACACTATGCATCTTAGGTGGGTGAACGTTTGACGAATCACAGGGTCACTGACGTGCATAACCACCCGCACCTAGGTAGGGTATTACACAGATTTCTTCATCAAAATAACTATAAAAGCATAATAGAAAGAATAGAAACATAAATGATGGAGAATCGGACCACGCGTCTTAGATGAGTGAACGTGTGACGAATCACATGGTCACTGACGTGCATAGCCGCCCGTACCTAAGTAGGGTGTTACACAGATTTCTCCTCGAACCACAACAGGAAAACGAATTGGAAAGAAAGATGAATCAAGAACAAGACTTGGAAGAACAAGAGGATGAATTGAAAGCCTAGCTTACGAAGCAAACTAAGAGGGGATCATACATTTCTCCTCCTCGTTCTCCTGGCAACGCTTCGCTAGCGCTCCTCCCTCGCCTCTCACTCCTCCTCCCGACCTCTCGACCCTAGCCCTTGGGGTGGTGGTGGTAGTGGAAGTTGTAGAGAATGAATGGGTAGGGGAGTCTATTTATAGGCCCCAGAAAACCACAAACCATGGTTAGAAAACCATGGTTTACACCTTAACCATGGTTTAGCGGCACATGGTTTTGGCCCATGGTTTTAGCCAAAATTATCCCAAACTTGGGGCTTAAGTTAGAACATTCTATAGGATTCTAGATTCGCTAACGATGCTTAATTAACACTAATCGTGATTAACTTTCACTAATCATGATTTAAATTTTGCGGCTTATCTTTTGTTAACTATTGAATAGTGTTCACTAATGATCATTAACGGTTTTCAATCATCATTAATTTCTTTAATCATGTTTAATTAGTCTTAATGATAGTTATTATGGATTAATGACATCTTAGCCTTCCTTCTCTTTCTTCGGAAAATCATAACAATTCGAAATGAAGTCTGATTCACACGAAATAAATTTCGTTGCTTTTCTATTTATGAGCCGGATATTATTCTATAGGGTTCGATATGCCAAGTTCATGGCTTTACAATTATAACAACCTTAAAGAAAGTCTCGTCCTCGAGACTAGAAATGCATGCATAACAATCTTAAAGAGGATTGAAACCACAACAACCTTAAAGAGAATGGACGCCATTTCATTTATAAAGAAGATATACAATACATAGTGTTATTACTCAAACAAGTAGGGGTATTTCTCTCTCATTTCTGCCTCAGGTTCCCATGTGGCTTCTTCAAACTCTTGGTTCCGCCATAATATTTTAACTAGAGGCACCTCTTTGTTTCTCAACTTCTTGATATCCCTTTCAAGTATTTGCATAGGTATCTCTTAGTATGTCAAGTCCGGATCAACATGTAAATCATCATAACTTATCTTATACAATGGATCCCTAATGTACTTTCTCAGATTTGATACATAAAATACATCATGTATTGCCGAAAGATGTGGAGGAAGTGCAAGTCTATAGGCAACTTTTCCAATCCGTTGAATAATTTCAATGGGACCCACGAACCTGGGTGCTAACTTCCCACGCAAGCCAAACCTCTGAACACCCTTCATAGGTGATACTTTGAGAAATACAAAGTCACCTACCTTAAATTCAAGGTCTCTTCGCCTCGTATCACTATAACTTTTTTGGCGACTCTGGGCAGTTAATAGTCTTTTTCTAGCAAGTTCTACAGCTTCCCGTGTCTCCTGAAGTCAATCTGAATCATAAAGGTTCTTTATTCCGACCTCTTGCCAACACAAAGGAGTAGTACACCTTCGTCCATATAGTGTTTCAAATGGTGCCATGCCAATACTTGTATGGTAACTATTATTGTAGGTGAATTCTGCAAGAGGATAATGTTTAGTCCATGATCCCTTCCATTCTAAGGCACAAGCTCGTACCATATCCTCTAGTATCCGAATCGTACGTTCTGACGGACCGTCTATTTGTGGATGATATGCTGCGCTTAAGCATAACTGTATACCTAAGGCTTTCATGAAGTTCTCCCAATAGTGTGAGGTGAATCGTGAATCTCGATCGGAAACTACTTCTTTGGGATACAGTGGAGGCGAATCACATGTGTAATATATAACTCAGCAAGCTGGTCTGGAGTGAAAGATAAGCTTATCGGAATGAAGTGTGCTACCTTTGTCAGACGATCTATTATAACCCAGATACTATCTTTACTACCAGTCATCTAAGGTAAGCCAGTAATGAAATCCATGGAAATGCTTTCCCATTTCCATTCAGGTATAGGGAGGGGTTGCAATAATCCTGGTGGCTTTTGGTGTGAAGCCTTTACCTGCTGGCAAGTGAAACATGAATTCACAAACTCAGCAACATCTTTCTTCATTCCCGGCCACCAAAAGTATGAATGAAGATCCTTATACATCTTCGTAATTCCTGGATGAATAGATAATCTAGAACAATGAGCTTCACGTAAAATGTCTTTCCTCAGTTCAGGTATGTCTGGTACACAATCTCTGTGATGGTTATATAATAACCCATCTTGTATCTGGAATCCCTCTATCTCATACTTCTCAAGTTGTTGTTTCAAGTCTTTAAGGACTGGATCATCTTCCTGTCCTTTCTTTATTTTATCCCAGATCTCTGGTTTGTATCGATGAGGAATAGTTATAGTATCAGCACTATTATCAAATGGTTTCCATTCGCTTAATGTTGATAGTAAACCCCAGAAGTGGATAGCACTCACTAACCCAGGTGAATAAGTTCTTCTGCTAAGGGCATCTGCTACGACATTCCCCTTACCAGGATGGTAGGAGATAGTGCAGTCATAATCTTTCAACAACTCTAGCCACCGTCTCTGTCTCATATTGAGCTCCTTTTGATCAAACAGATATTTCAAGCTTTTATGATCGGTGAAGATTTCAAAAGTAATACCATACAGGTAGTGTCTTCATATCTTTAAAGCGAAAACTATGGCAACTAATTCAAGGTCATGTGTTGGGTAGTTCTTCTCATGTGTCCTGAGCTGTCGTGATGCATACGCAACTACCTTACCCTGTTGCATAAGAACCGCCCCAAGTCCTTATTTAGATGCGTCAGTGTACACTGTAAACCCTTCACTCCCGGAGGGTAGAGTAAGGATTGGTGCAGATGTTAGGCATTCTTTCAGTGTCTGAAAACTAGCTTCACATGTATCAGACCATAAGAATGGGCCTCTTTCTGAGTTAGTCTAGTCATCGGCAATGCTATTCGTGAAAAGTCCTTCACGAATCTTCTATAATATCCAGCTAAACCCAGAAAAGATCGTATTTCTGTGACAGTCTTTGGGCATTCCCAACTCATCACCGCACTAACCTTTGTAGGATCAACTGATATACCTTCCCCAGAAATAACATGGCCTAAGAAAGATACTTCAGATATCCATAAGTCACATTTGCTATATTTAGCATACAGTTTGTTCTTCCTTAGAGTTTCAAGTGCCTTCCTGAGATGATGTTCATGCAGATACTTATCCTTGGAGTAAATAAGCACATCATCAATAAAGACAACTACAAAGTGATCTAAGAACTCCTTGAATACTCTATTCATGAGGTCCATGAAGGCTGCTGGGGCATTTGTTAGTCCAAAAGGCATAACTAAGAATTCATAATGCCCGTATCTAGTTCGAAGTCTTGGAAATATCTGTATCTTTAATTTTCAGTTGATGGTATCCAGATCTTAAATCAATCTTGGAATACACAGTTGAACCCTGTAACTGATCAAAGAGATCATCTATTCTTGGTAGAGGATACTTGTTTTTATTGTCCGCTTATTTAGTTGTCTATAGTCAATGCACAACCGCATCGACCCATCTTTTTCCTGACAAATAAGACAGGTGCACCCCATGGTGAAGTACTAGGATGAATGAATCCTTTATCTAACAGTTCTTGCAACTGTACTTTTAACTCTCGTAATTCAGCTGGTGCCATCCTATACGGAGGGATAGAGATAAGTTGAGTATCAAGCATAAGAGAGATTTCAAATTCAATCTCTCGCTCAGGTGGTAATCCAGGTAGTTCCTCTGGAAATACATCAGGAAACTCGCACACTATAGGCACATCTTGTATCATTCTTTCTGACCCTGATGTAGTGGATACATAAGCTAAATAACCTTGGCACCCTTGATCTAATAACTGTTGTGCCTTCAATGTAGAGATGTATTTGATATTATCATTAGATGTCTTTCCAATGAATTGGAACTCTATCGAGTTAGGAAGGTGAAACGTTATTGTCTTCTGGAAACAGTCAAGACATGCATGATGCCTTTCTAACCAATCCATTCCTAGTATAAGATCAAAGTCCTCCATTTCGATTAGTAGTAGTGAAACAGGTAACTGATGTCCCGCTATCAATATTATACCATTATCCAGGATTTCTCGGATTATAAATACTTGTCCTCCTGGTTCCTTGATCAGATAGGACTGTTGTACTTCTACTGGTATCTTACCCAAAGTGGGTACTAACCATCCAATAAATGAATCTGAAGCACCAGAATCAAATAAGGCATGTACTGAAAAGCCATGGATAGTAACGGTACCTTGTACGACTGTGCCTGAATTGTAGGCTTGTTCTTCAGTAATTGCATTTAGCTGCACATTAGGAATAGGCAAGCTAGAACCCGCAACACTTTGTGATTGTTGTTGTGTAGGAGATGCTTCTTGTGAGCCCTGACCTCTACCATGTCTTCCTCTGTGTGTTGCTCCACTGCTCGAGGTGGATGTTATACTGTTAATTGGGGTTGATTTAAACCCTGAACCTCTCAACTTTGGACAATCTTTCTTGATGTGGCCTTCCTGATGACAGTAGAAACACACACGTGCTCATGTTTGAGCTGAAGATCCAGCCACAGAGGTGCTAGCTCCTGCTGCTGAGTCGCGAGGATATAGTGGAGGTCTAGAGAAACCCCTTCTTCCTGATAATTCCTGACCCAAGGTCTGTGGTGAGCTTATATTGGAACCAGCTGGATGATAGCGACGATCTCTACGATTATAATGTGCCTTGCTTTTGGATGGTCCACCATTAAAGTGGAAACTTCTTCTTTAGTGGTTTTCATCCCTCTCCATCTCAATACAAGAGGCGATGTCCATTGCTTCATCTACGGTTGTGGCTCTAAAACCAGCAAGCTTTTCTCGTACATCTCCCTGAAGACCGCTAACAAATTTGGCAAGACACTCTTGTGGTGAAGCTTCTAGAGCTGGTGAGTACCGTAGTAGCTCAGTAAAGTGGATATGATAATCTCGTACGGTCTTAGAACCCTAAATCAGAGAAGCCAACTCTCTCCTCTTTAATTCTTCCCAATGAGAGGGATAGAAGTGAGATCGGAACCTCTCTTCAAAGATATCCCATGGAACAGGATCTGCTAACTTCTTGGAAATTGCTCTCCACCATCGTCGTGTATAATCTGCTAGGGAGTAATCAGCAAAGTACACCCAGGTGTCAACTGGTGCATGGATTATCCTCAACATCCTAGTAACGTCATCGAGCCATAACTCAGCCTCGGCAGGTGTCTCTACACCTTTGAATCGAGGAATTTTTCCCTTTCGGTAATTATCTAGTAATGTTTGGTGTTTAAGAAGGTCCTTCTCCATTGCTTCTTCAACCCGGGTAGGTGCAGACTCAGTTGAAGGATGGTAACTAGATTCTTCCTCAGACAGATGGATAGAACCTTCAATCCTGGCATCCGCAGGCTTAGATGCCTCGGGTTTCTCAGCCTGTGCATTGAGCCTCTCCTCCAATGCTTGTTGCCTTTGCCCCATGTCTTGGAGCATTGCCATCATAGCCGCTAATTATCTAGACACGTCTTGATCTGCCATGATCCTGGGATGAGTCAAGGTCAAAGGTCAGATCCTATAGATCTTAGCATGATGTACATAAGGGACAATGACTTGTGAATGGTACTGCAGTCATTTATTAAGATCAAAGGATCTTAATACAACCTTAGTTTTCTGAATACCGCTCATAGTTGTTAATTACTAAATAAATTACCGTAGTAACCAAGCTCTGATATCAATCTGTCGCGACCCCATTTCCCGAGCCGTCGGATCCTCCCATATCCGGATCTGGTTACTCAGCAATAATTTATTCAGCAATCACAACTGACATTCAGAAATAGACTGCAAATAAAAATACTCAGAAGAAAGTATTTCAACACTTTTTCATTCACAAAATAAAGTTCAGATGATACACTGTCCCACTATAACCATTTACATGTACATCAGCTTGAAAGGAAAATATACAAAAGATTACTAACTACCTTAAAGAAAGTAAGCTATTGTGGCTGGCTGGATGTCTAGTATGTAAGCTGGATGAATGTTTAAAGTCCTTGCGATAACTCACCGATACCTGTTGGGTTTTACATAAATCATAGGATAAAAATTAGCGAATGCTAAGTAACGAAGAAGAGAAAAGCAAACAAATTGTGTAATTTTTCAAAACTTGATATCACAAAAATTTCATTCTTTCTTGTTAATTTAAGTCCTATTCCTTTCTATTCCATATCAGGGATTAGTCCAGAGGAACCCCATCATTCTTGGACTCCGAAGCTGTGGACACTTCGGGATTGGAGATTGTGTTGATCTTGGTAAGCTTATGCCATCGCACGTCCCCTCAACCAATCCTCCAATACTACCCTGACAATTTCCTTTTCTTTCATTAAACATGATCTCAACCCTTAGCCTGGAAAATCAAATGAGCAGACCGTCCTCAGGGACTCGGTTGCTTAAAACCTCAGGCTAACATTTAATCATATAACCTAGCGGCTTTAAATACATCTAATCGTGACCCAGCCGCTTATTGAACCACCCGTGCCTCCACATGGCACGACCACATCTTCCGTCGTTCCAACCCGAATATATTGGCTCCCGGTACCACGCGTTGCAAAACATTCAATTTGTGGGCACTTATCATAACAGGGCAACCGTGTACCACCTAGGTAGGGAAACGCCAATATGGGTTCCTTCCGACAAACCTACAGGTTGCATGCCCGACCTGTAGTACTACTCCCAGTCATCCTTAACGTGACACACGATCCTTTTCAGGATCCAACTCAAACCACATCAATTCCCATGATGTAATTCTTTCGTTAAGTCTTCGACTTGCATAATTAACAAGACTTAGTATAGACTCACATATATATTATTCATAACCATATATACTCGTATTTGTGCCTATTTTAACTCCTAAACCCTAACTTTCAAATCCAACGCATCAATTTGACGCGTAAACCTTATTTTAGTGGGAATCACAAAGCAATTCTTCAGACTTTTTCAAAATAGCCAAAATTAGGGTTCTTCATGGCAAAGAACACAAAATCAAGAATTTCAATAATTTCGTATGAAAACCCAACAGCAAAAGGAAGGATTTCGTTACCTAATCGAGCTCTCTCTCGTGTATGCAAGGCTTTATCGAGTTTCATTTTTAAAAAGGCTATTTTAAGGCTCCTGAAAAGATCGAATTTCATTTTCGTATCAAAACGCTAAGAACATGTCAAGAACGCGAAGAACGAACGAAGAATGCGAAGAACACGAAGAACGTCAAGAACATATTTTCTCTTAAAATTTCGACAGAGTTTTCCCTTATATCGGGACATATTTCTCGGAAAATTTTGGCAGAATTTCCCCTTATATCGGGACATATTTCTCGAAAAATTTCGGCAGAGTTTCCCCTTATATCGGGACATATTCAAAATAAAACAGAAAGAGTTTCCTCTATAAAATCAATCGAGAGGAAAATAACAATGAAACTGAAAGAATATACTCAAACAACAAGAGATGAAGAATCGGTAGACACCACGCATCTTAGGTGAGTGAACGTGTGACGAATCGCAGGGTCACTTACGTGCATAGCCGCCCGCACCTAGGTAGGGTATTACACAGATTTCTTCATCAAAATAACTATAAAAGCATAATAGAAAGAATAGAAACATAAACGATGGAGAATCGGTAGACACCACGCGTCTTAGTTGAGTGAACGTGTGACGAATCACAGGGTCACTGACGTGCATAGCCGCCCGCACCTAAGTAGGGTGTTACACAGATTTCTCCTCGAACCACAACAGGAAAACGAATCGGAAAGAAAGATGAATCAAGAACATGACTTGGAAGAACAAGAGGATGAATTGAAAGCCTAGCTTACGAAGCAAACTAAGAGGGGATCATACCTTTCTCTTCCTTGTTCTCCCGGCAGCGCTTCGCTAGCGCTCCTCCCTCGCCTCTCAGTCCTCCTCCCGACCTCTCGATCCTAGCCCTTGGGGTGGTGGTGGTAGTGGAAGTCGTAGAGAATGAATGGGTAGGGGGGTCTATTTATAGGCCCCAGAAAACCACTAACCATGGTTAGAAAACCATGGTTTAGACCTTAACTATGGTTTAGCGGCCCATGGTTTTGGCCCATGGTTTTAGCCAAAACTTATCCCAAACTTGGGGCTTAAGTTAGAACATTCTAGAGGATTCTAGATTCGCTAATGATGCTTAATTAACACTAATCGTGATTAACTTTCACTAATCATGATTTAACTTTCGCGGCTTACGATTATCTTTTGTTAACTATTGATTAGTGTTTACTAATGATCATTAGCGGCTTTCAATCGTCATTAATTTCTTTAATCATGTTTAATTAGTCTTAATGACAGTCATTATGGATTAGTGACATCTTAGCCTTCCTTCTCTTTCTTCGGAAAATCATAATAATTTGAAACGAAGTCCGATTCACACGAAACAAATTTCGTTGGTTTTCTCTTTACGAGCCGGAACTTATTCTATAGGGTCTGATATGCCAAGTTCAAGGCTTTACAACCATCGTCATCAACGTCATCATCAGCGGTATGAGACCGCTTCTTCGCTCATCTCGCGCTCTGGATTCTTCGTGTTGTTGTCGCTCAGACGAGGTGCCGTCGGCTAGCATCCTACCGCTCCTAGTAGTCACAAAATCAGCATCATACAAAGAAGAAGACATGCCACTCAAATAGTCACTAGGAGAGGTATCCTCTGTGAACTGTACCTGCTCAGACTTTCTTTTCAGGCTGTTCGGATTTGGTTCAATCTGAGCTGGTATGGCGGCTTTTCCCTTGATCAAATCCCTCACCTCCTGCCGGAACTCATCCATATCTCACCGGTAGGATTCCCGATGTTCAGAGAATAGTCGGGCGAGGTCATCTAATGCAGGGTTCTCAAAGGCTGGTGCTTGATAACCGGATGTATTCCCCTGCTGGAAATGAGGCTGTTGCTGCTGATACTGGGGAGGCTGGGAATATGACTGCTGAGGCGGCTGACGCTGCCTCCACTGTTGTCCCTGATAGGAGGGACGAGGACCATTCTGATATTGTTGTTGGGCATACTAGGGCTGCTGCTGCTGTGGCTGGCTGTTATGTTGTCCTTGAGCGGGAGGCTGCTGTTGGGATGAAGGGCCACCATTACCCCAACGGAATCTGGGGTGATCACGACGAATCCCGGGCTACGAGTACCGGTCGTACCAAATCCCATTGACTTCCATCAATGGGTCCTGCTCAAAGGACGGAGGGGGTAGAACTGCCAATGGCTGATCCGACTGATATACCACCATCTGAGTGTCCTGAGATGGTGGCTGCGATGGGTAGTACGGTAGCTACGGCACCGGCTCTGCCTGGATGTGGTTAACCTGGCGGTGTGAGGCAGAGGGCTGGACAGAGCTGCTACTGCTCGGATCGGCCCGTGACCTGGGAGGCTGCTGAGTGTGTGCCCGTGCCTCCTGAATGCAGAGAATTTGAGTCTTCTGGTCACTCATGGTTTTGGTAAGAAGGTCCATCTGGGCAAGACCTTGGTTCAGCTTCTTCTCGAGGATCTCCATGCGGTCCAACTTCTCACTGATGATTCCCATGTCGGTTGCGGCTGATTCGACTTGGGCTGCGGCTACCGACGAAGTGTGGGGACCGGCATCGATGCGGGCGATCCTTTGAAATGATCCTCCTCCTTGGGGTGGCTTTTGCTGTGTGTAGACTCTGGCTTGGGTCATCACGGTCAAGTTTCTGCCATGCCTTCATAGATGGCTCAGATGTCGTCTTCACCCTTGGAAAAGTATGATCCACCACAAGAGGCATTTATAAGCCCCTGCAGCTCCGGTGTCAGCCCACAGAAGAAACTCTGAACCAGATTGGGCTTTGATATGTCATGGTGTGGACACCGATCAGTGAGCTCTCAGAATCGATCCCAAGCTTCATGGAATTATTCATTAGGGATCATGGTAAAATTGTTGATCATAGCTCTAGCTGTGTTAGTCCGGCCGAGAGGGTAATACTTCTTCAAGTATGCGGTCCGGAGATCTGCCCAGGTGTCGATGAACCTCCCCAAATGTTTGAGACAGTATGCGTCTCTGTCAACCAAAGAGAAGGGGAAGGCTATCATCTTGATAGTGTCCTTAGTCATCAGCCTGTCATGAATGGTATTGCAGATCATTTTGAATTCTTGCAGATGGAGGTGTGGCTCTTCGGTCAGCAACCATGGAATTTGGGTAGAAGCTGAATAGTATGGGGCCAAAGCTCGAAATCTCCATGGATGGGAGGGAGTCAAATCCATCGGTGAGTGTGGGATGCGACAGGATTGTGTAATTCCCTCATGATGGTCTGTGGTGGTCTCTCAGCTTCTGGATCTCCTCCTTCTGCAACTGGTATATCTCCTCCACCACCTACGACTATGTTCTCTCGATCTGCTCTCATCTGTGCCAGTTCTCGCATCACATCACCCATAAATGCTCCTTGGTCTCTGATTTGTCTCTACATGGTCTCCAAGGATGCTAGAAGTGAGTTGTTGATGGCAGCTTGATCAAATAAGAACTGAGGTTGCTCCTGCTCATCTGGGTGATCTCCTCTGTCTGCCATGACTGGGTTCTCTGAAAAGGCAAAAGAACCCATCTCAGGTGCTGTTAAATGATCTGAGCTCTGTGATGCACTAGATTATGAAACTCTTGGACTGATGGAAGGAGAATGAGAAGGGTGGTCGAGGGGGAACAGGGTGGAAGTGAACTCAGGCTCGGAGAGCGGACTCTCCGAGGTTGTCCTAGATGAATAGGGAGGAGTGCTGGAAAGCGGTGTCGACAAGGTCGGCCTAAGAGATCTCCGTCCCATCATCTTGATTATTGAGAAGAGCAAGGTGAAGAAGAAGGGGGCGAAATTGCGCACGATTGTGCGGTGTTTTTGATCTTGACCTAAAATCGACTAGCAATCAAACACAAACAAGGGGATTCACCAACTCAACACGTGAATACGTAAGGGTTCGGCTTTTATCTTTGTAGCTTTTAAATGAATTCAGGCATTTATCTTTTAACGAGTCGTTAGAGCGCTACGCCTAAAGGAGAGAGTACTGCCGGAAGAGTATCCCGTACTTGTCCTCCTCCTGTGTAACATGTAGTCTGCACTTTTTAAGATCCTTGTAACCCTTCCTGGATCCCTACTTAGCCAAAGAAATAGAGAAAGGAAGCCAATAGGAAAACCGATACTTTGGAACTCGCTCGCAACGGAATCACCCGTGAGCGTGCAAGAACCTACTCGGACGCAAGACGATGAGACAGATACCCCCATGAAGGTGTGGCCTAGGCTCGATACTTCGGACAAGGTCGATGCTCTACACAATAGAGAGTCACCAATGTTGACCAAGCCCTACTCGTCCACGTACGATAGAAGCGTCAATACTTCGGAAATCCTGGCGATACACAAGGCAGCCACAGACTGGGTTTTGGGCTCTAATCCTTACGAAGCACTCAACTCACTTGGAACGAGACCTTCCCATGCAACCTGAAGACAAGTGAGGGTGTGACTCTCCCCAAGCAATGAATCCAATTACCAATTTTATTTAGGTCAAGTTTTCTTAGCAGTCCCTTTTTTAATTTTTTTGATGTTATCGCTTCTTTTGAGTAGATTCAAACAAGCGCCTAACGTTTTTGTTTTTTTCTTGATTCCTATTTGATCCAAAAATAGAGGGAGAATAGAGTCGGAAAAGCCAATGCAAGTGGCACTAAGATGGAAATCTCACCTTAGTGCCTAAATGATGAATGCAAAGATAGAAGACTTACAGTGACTCCCAGCTCTCTCCATGCGGGATGCAAAGCAGGAATTTATAAACCTATACTACATGTCGATATGCACACGGAAATCATCCTAAGAAGGAAATTGCTAGCGTGAACAACCACAAGTCAATCACCAATCCTTGATCCTAAGGGTCCGGTTTAGACTCACCCCTCCTCTTCTCGACAAATCGAGTTCAGGAGTAGCGCTTGATGGGGTGGGCTCGCGGCGCGGCGGATCTAAGATGATGATTTAACTTTTAATTAAACTAAGTCCAAATACGCACTATAGGTACATGCAATGGTTATTAGGGTGTTTGGACCTAATCTAATCGATCAAGCAATGCCTAAAATCTAAGGGCTCATTCCACAAAAGAAAGGGAAAATAAATCAAAACCGGAAAATGACAGCGGTGAAAAACTCGTCAAAATCCGCGGTGAGCCCCCAAGTGAACAAACACTTGGAAATTGGGTTCGAAGTGTCCTGAGTGTCCAAGTACCAGTATTATTACAAATTCAAATAGTCTCTCTCTCCAAAATAAAAGACAACTAATCTAACACTCTCTCTCAAGTCTCCCGCTCTCTCCTGCCGACTTGGCTTAAGAAAAGCCGACTCCGCGTCCCAAGGTTGCACCGGATCCCCTAGGCGATCTGCCTTGCTCCGCGGTCCCTCGCAAGAAGACAAGAAAAGAGATGGCCAGAAAGCTCAACAATATATATATCAAAAATATAAGAGAGATAAAATGAAGCAATAATGGAGACAAACAAACACAATCAGACAAAAATGAGATCTATACGCTGCTGCTCCCCGGCAACGGTGCCATTTGATTTAGCCGAATTTCTGCAGTCTTAAATTCCACACAAAGCGGGAACTCAGTCGAAGTGTCGACCACTCAGAAATCCAACTAAAATCAACAATTAACCCACACTCAAATAATATAATCAATGAAAATAAATGTGAAGTTAAAATTTATTTTTAACTCTACAAACAAGATGTATAGAAGCAAGTATGCAGAGAGTTCGAACACAGGGAGCAAGGCAGGATAGATCAAGCTAAGTGTGTGTGTGTGTGTGTGTGTGTGTGTGTGAATGTGATGTATTGTCTACACTATGCAAATGTAAATGATCTTGTGGGTTTTTAATTTTTTTATATTTTTTTGTTTTTAATTTTTAATTTTTTTGCTTTTCTTTTTACTGATTTTGTATTTTCTTTTTATATTTTATGTTTTTATATTTCCTTTTTCAATATAGGAATATATATACAATATAGGGAAAGAGAGGATAATGTATTTATAAAAATAGGTAAAAATAGTCAAAAATTAGGAAATAAAATCTTTTTGGACTTTTTATATTTTTAAGATGTTTTTTGTGATTTTTGGGTGTTTTTCATAATCTTTTTGGTATTTTTCAATATCAAAACAAGAGAAAACAGTGAATTGGAATTCTGGCCGAAATCAAAATGAGGATGAAAAATACTAAACAGTACCAAAATTCCTCAAATTAATTTTAAAATATAGACAATAAAATAAGGCAGTCACAGAAACTGAGTTTATATTTTTCTGAATTTTCTATGATTTTTTAGATTTTTATGAAGATTTTTAGGGTTTTCGAATTTTTAAGATTTTCTTTTGAAATTTCTAGTGGTTTTTGGACTGACACTAAAATATGATAAGACAAGCAAAATATATTTTTTTTGGAATTTTTCAAAACATTTTGCTAATTTTTATGGATTTTCTTATGCAAACAGTAGGAAAAATGCATGTTTTTGATTTTTAATAAATATGAAAATGCAATAAAAATGCAATGCAAAAATATGACGTGATTCAGCAAGTAAACAGGAGCCTGTGATTTTTTTGGTGATTTTTGGAGTTAATATGATGCGTGAAATAAATAGAACAAGCAAGCAATAATATCTGGCCTAGCAGGGGTATATGTGCAAATATCAAAATATCCAGGGACACGCATGCAATTTTCCAACAAAATATTATACTGAATATTTACTTTAATGGATCAAATATAAATTTCCAAACCCACACGAGTACAGGTGCAAAATGTCCACCAGGGCGCGTGACTAGCACGCGCTTGGAAGGACCTAGTTGCAATTTTCAAAATGCCCGAGGGCTTACTTGCAAAATTACAAAAACTTTTACTCTTGATACAAAAGTTCCTGTTCCTAGATGAAATAAACAAACAGTCGAGGGCCTCGCTGCAAAAAGCCCCGTACCTCTTGTAAACAGGTCACGTGAGGTGGCGAGGCCGAGGACCTAAGTGATATATTGCAAAGTAACGGGGCCTAGTTATAAAATTTACAAAAGTTTTAAATGGCAAATGAAAGTTTTAATACTAATATTTAAATACAAAAAGTCGTGAGGGTTTGAATGCAAAATACCCTCGCGGTGCGGATCCAACGGCGTGGCCCGAGCCACTTTTCCACGTGGCAGCGTAGGGGCGCACGATGACGGTTCGCTGGTGGACAACCTGGATTAGATGGTTCTGGACGAATCTGACGGCCGAGGGTGCACAGATCGGACGACTACTACTACGCCTGGAGATCCTTGATGATCAGACGGTAAAGACAGGGGGTGGAGGCGATAGCTCCCCTCTCCGGCGGTTCTATATGCCTCAAAATGATCCCAAGGCTTCCTGCAGGAGTCCTCTAGATGCTGGCGGCGGCAAAATGGGCTGGCGACCTCCTGGGCTCCTCCATGACGTCGAAGAAGAAGAGGAGGCCCAGGTATCTCCAGCAACGCCAAAAACGCCTCCAGTTGTCGTTCGGTTGCGCGTACCTGCACACAAAAAAAGTGATAGAGTCTAGGGCAAAATGCCTGGACTCCGTGGACGAAGAATGGCGGCAAGAGGTAATGCGACGGTGGTCGGCCGGAGGTGCGCTCCGGCGATGGATTTGAGAGTATGATATGATCGATGAGACGCCAAATTTGTCGAGGGTTTTCGATCTAAACGTCGTGGCGCTATGAATGCGAGAAAAATTAAGGGAAACCAATACCTCAAGGGCCTGGGGCCCGAGGTTAATGATACCTCGACGGTGGGGTATCGCCGGAGGTGATGAAACGCCCAGATCTGCGTGCTCCGCCTCCTTGAAGGGCTAAGCCTGGAGCTGTCACCTCCAGGACTCGATTGATATCGAAAGGGGCAAGAAAGGGACCTAGAATGGGATTCGATTTTTGAATGGAAGTCAGAGGTTTGGTTTTAAGGGGTTTGACTCGATGGTGAGGAGGCTCCAAAGATCGAGGTACATCGGGCGCCACGATGATCCATTCCTCGAGACAATCGTTGGACGAGTGAGCTCGATAATTGAGGAGAAAAAGTCGTGAAGAAGGTGACACGATTTGGTGAAGGGGGCGTCCTCGAAAAATCGGGCGAATCGAGGAAAAACCACGACTGTCTGAGCCACATGGGGCGGGTCAGAGAGTTGACCCGCCGGTCAACACTCGGAGGCACCTGGTTGGTCCACGTGGACCAATGAGGAAAAAGCCCTAAAAAATGTTTTCTTAATTCATTTTAAAATAGTAAATGGTTGAATTAATTTTAGGTTATTAAATAAAAAATATTTATTATTTTCTGTAGTATTTTATTCTGATTTTTAATTATTTTTGTGAGGTATATTTTTATAAGTTGCTTTTTACACCCCTTATAGGTATAATATCTATATATTAGATATATACAGGTATTTTATTTTGGATTTCTTTTATGTTTTTATTCATGTTTTAATGTACAAATATATTATAAGTAATATGTACATAATTATAAAAATATAAAATTATAAAAATAATGAATAAAGAATAAATTGAATATTTAATCTGTACAAGTATACTACAAGGGTCCAAAACTCAACTTTCAAATCGTAACTCCGAAAAATACAAAACCACCTCCATTAAATAGATTATTTTATGCTTTATACAATAAAGGTGAGTTTGGTATATTTCGAGTTTTTATTTGCAAGATGCAGGTCTGGGAAGTTGGAGTTCTGGAATCTTATTCAGATCATATCTTTTTATCTGTACAATATTTTTCAGTGAAATCAATTTTATATTTTTATTTATTCAATTATCTACAACTTTCATGTACAAAGTTTCTTTATTTGAGGTATAAAAAGTGGAACCACAAAAAGTCCTAAAATGAATAAAGAATGAAGGAAAATAAAAGGTATTTTTATTGTATTTTTACCCTTATCTCCCCCTACTTTATTCCTTGTCGACCTATCCATCAAGATGCCTAGGTCTCGGGGTTTTGGGTCATAAAATATTTACAATATTTTATTCTTTTTCTTTTCTTTTATTTATTCTATAATTTTGGCTTTATTTACACTATTTTATACACTATTTGAATGCACATGCATGAATGCTAAGATGATGAATTTAATGCTATTTACACGCATTTGCTAGGGTTTTTGATGCCAAAATGATAGAATAAAGATGATGATATGTGGCTTCATCACCTCCTTTAACAACTTCAAGATTAGAAAATGACTTCATTCATAAGTTTTGGACAATGAATATCTCCTTCTTTTGAACACCACAAATTGACATAAAAAGCCTCAGTCTCTTGCTAACTAACTCGGACGAACCATTCGATGGATATCAATACTCTTTCCCAAAATATAGATGGCCTAGGGGACCTTGGAAACTTGCGAGACTTAGAAAGCTTAAACGAGCAAATAAAGTCAATATTTTGCAATACAAGAAACTAGATCATATGAGATTATTCCTAAGAAAAACATCGTCATCCCTAGACTACTTGTGGTGGCATTCAAACCCAGTTTGTGGTTCTTAGAGCATTCCTACAGAATGGGACCCACTTGTCTACCAATGCACGGACATAATTAATGACAAGTATTCAACAATTACAAACCTAAAAGGTTAAACCATCTCATTTCCAACTCAACATTCACTTTGTAAACATTTACGCGCCACCACATAATGTTGACATGGGATACTTCCTAGATTCTTTCGAGAGAATAGATTTATTGCGGGGTCACCTAATAATAGTTCGTGACTTCCAACATATCTTTCCATTTCCTAGCGATTCTTTCTCCAAAAGACCCCTATCCGTCAATCACTGAAGACTCAACGATTAGTGCCACTTATTTAGTTTGATTGATCTTTGCAATGCCATCTCTAACTTCACTTAGATTGATGTTACTAAGGATAAATGGATAAAACTAGACCGAATCATAATCCCCACTTCCCTCTTTGAGATGTCCCCTTATCCAAGACCCTAACTCTTCCCAAAACATTCTCTAACCATAAACCACCAATCACATATATCTCCTTGCCCAAAGTAATAAAATCAACATTCAAAAAGGAAGGTTTCTAGTTTAACAAATAATCATTCTCACGCTTGTTTCCTCCTCATGGTCCTAGACAATTCAAATCCACAACCACTTCCAGGCATGACATCTAAAATCAAAAGGCTAAAACATGATGTCATCGCTTGGAAGAAAGAAAACCTATCACCATTCATTACTACTCGATAACTAAGGTTTGACCATATATAAAAAAAAGTGGCTGTGTGTACTACATGTCAATCCTCAATTAATATGCAGAAGGTTGTCAATATTTTTTGACTTGATTGGAAGATCATGGTTGAACTCAGGGAGCCGGCTGTGATCAAGGGTAATGACCTATGTGTGTATCCAAATCAAGATATAAAGTTCAATGTACACCCAATAAGTGTGTCAGTTAGTTTGCTTTTTATGTTGTTTTTGTGTTTTTGTTTCTATTGTTTTTTCAAAACTTTAATTTTGTTTTTCTATGACTTTTAATTTGCAAACTTTTAATTATTTTTAAATAATATAAAGCAAAATAAAAATATTATTAAAACCATGTATATAATAAGAAGTAAACTAAAGTGAAATTGGTGATAATGCACAAATAATGTGATAAGATATACTAAAAATGTAAATAAAATATTTTTTATACCTTTAATGTTTTATATTTTTTGATGGATTTTGAAAATATAAAATATATGAAAATAAGATAAATAAGTAATAAAGTCTTAAAACTTGAATAAAAATTACTTAAAATCAATGGCTTTAAAAGTATGTATTACTGTCAAAATGGCCCCAAAAATCTTTCAAACTATTTTTCCTTGAAGATATGTACAAAAAACTTTTAAAACATTATTTTTTGTAATTTTTGAAAATATTTGAATTTTTAATGATTTATGCAAATTTTATGACATTTTCATATTTTTAAGGCATTGAAGCAATAAAAGACAAAACTATAAATAGTGGAGATGTATCTACATGCAAGGAACTAATCTTTAGTTTTAGAGATTTTTCTGAAATAAAGATCAGCAATTAAAAATAGAAAACTACAGAATCATTGAACTAGAGTAGTTCAATTTTCAAAAATGTCAATTCAACTCCACAAAATGTGCAAAAATCAACAATAATAGAGAAAACACAACTACAGATATACCCACAATATATTGAAAATCCAAGTAAAAAACATAGCTATGATTTTCTAAGGATTAACCATGAGCAAATGATCATTTATACTAAAATATTTGTAGATAATTCACATAAACTCCATTTGAGATGCACGATAGCTCTATTTAAAGGGCCTAACGCCAGCTTTTAAACAAATCCTGAATCACAAAAGTAAAAGGTGCAACTGGAGAGATAATGAGATGTAAATAGATGGGTCTTTTTCCGAAGTTCAAAGTGAGAATGCAGTTCAAATGAATGAGTCTTATGTGCAAATGATGGTTTTGAGGGGGGCTCTGTACAAAACCTTCATGTGCTCATGTGCAGATCACGTGGGCAAAGCTTCAACTGCTTTGTTGGGTAGTTCCGTAGATCTCCAGAGCTTCTATGGGTATATCTGGGGGGGGGGGGGGTTTCAATTGGTCTTGGTTGACCTAGGGTCAAAAATCCATATGAGGTTTTAAAAACAGAAGAAAGAAATTATAAATAAAATACAATAATGTAAAATTTTAAAAAGTGGTCAACACAAAAGTTGTATGCCTCGATGAGATATACAACTTTTACGAAGGATCCCAATGCTAAACATATAATTAAACGAGAGATATTAGTTTTTAATGGTATTAATCGACATAAAATACATTTGTATGGTTTTGTATTTTTCTTTGATTTTCCCTTAATACTATATAAATATTATAATTTAATATATTAATATTATGATAATCATAGCGTATAAGGAGTGAATCTGCATTTTCTTGACGTACCGGATAGCAAAAACTATCATGGAAAGGATAGAGTTGTATAATGTCATAATGTACACAGAAATGCGAATAATTAACTCGCAACACTCCATGATATTATTTTTCTACAGACTGAGGATGTTGAGAATGGAGACCCTGTTCCTGATTAATCTTCGGAACAGGGACTCCATTTTCATCTCCGCACCGTCAATTTTTGCCTCCAATCCCAACAGCTGCCTCTCTAAGTCATGCACATTCGCATGCTTGCGCAACTCCTTGGTCAAGGCATGGAGTTGGGCCTCCAGACATTCAGTCTCATGTAAGCATTTGTCGTCTGCTTCACATGCCACTCTCGATCTTGACCTTTTCGTCAAGGCCTTCGAAAGGAGACTCCAACCGTTTGCGCTTGGAGCACTACTGGAGAAGAAACACAAGATCGAGCGATAGATGGTGATGGTCTTTGCTCTCGCTTCCTTCATTGCGGAGACGATAACTGAGGGGTCATCATGGGATCCCTCAAAGGAAGGATAGAGATCACATCTTTCCTCTATCTGCTTCAGCATCTTCAAGAATGCGTGCATCTCTTTCTTGGCACTCTTTCTCGAGGAGATTTATGCCCCAACTATTCCTAGCAAAGCACGATCTCCATCGTTCCGTGTCCACAGAGCTGACCGCAACTCCTGCGCGTGCTCCTACATGGAGCACAGAACGTCCCTCGTAGAGCTGCAGATGTCGAGCAGCAGCACCGACCCGTCGAGCTCTTCGGCCACCCGTCTCCCGTGCTTGTTTTGCAGGAGAGCTGCTTGAGCCTGTGGCGTCTCGAGAAGATTGTACAGACATGTGTGCAGCTCCACCAGGCCCTTCAGCCCAGCACCCACATCACAGCGTGACGTAGATGCCCATGTCTTTATATTGTAGAGCTCCTCCTCGAACCTCTGCACGAGGGGATGCGATGGAGTGGGAAGGCTATTGGAATGGTTGTGGAAAAAGCTTGCCATTTAAGGGTCTGGAGAATTGGTAGGATGAGAGGGTGAGGGAGCTCCAGAGTTATTGAATTGTGGGTGAGATGCCATCATATATACTTATAGCAGAGCAGACCATATAGCGGATGGAGTGCAACAGACGACCGGTGTCGTTTCGAAGATGGAGGATGGAGATTAGATCCCGCCCTCTGGAAGCTCTTCTTGGTATATAACTTTTAAGAAGAGAATTCATGTCGGTCCACTAATCAAACGCAATTAGCAATCGCTGAGGTAAGACAAAGAATCCTTGAGTCAACAACAATTAACCCACAATATAGATATAGCAATGCGAAATAAAAATGTGATGTTAAAATTATTATAACTCTACAAAAGATGTGCATAGGTGTAAGTATATGTAAAGTGTCGAACGCAGGGAGTGGAAAGGATAGATTGAGAATTGAATTTCCCTCTTCTTGTCTTTTTATTTTATATTTGTGGGCTTTAAATTATATATTTTTTATAAATTTTTGTTTTTCCAATTTTTATATGTTTTTAGTTTTATAAATTTTATTTTGTTTTTATACGTTCTTATTTCTAATTTTCTTTTAAAGATAAGATATATATAGGTAACAAATAAATATAATATAAATGCTATATATAATAAAAATATAGTAATAGGTGCAAAATCAGGAAACAACACTAAGGTACATTCATATTTATTTCTTTAAGGTTGTCAAATATTTTTTTAGTATTTTAAATAATAATATAAGTAAATATAGCAATATATAAATATGTAGGATCTTATATTTAATGATATAGCTATAAATACTCAAATGGTAATATAAGATATTTGTTGTATTTTTTATTTCTTTCTATTTTAGGGTTTTTATTTGAATTTTTGCTATTTTATGTGTTCTAAATGGATAGAAATGTCAAAACAGTGGCTTATATTAATAGGTTGAATTGTTTTGAAATTTAAAAATAGATAAAAGTTCCAAATTTTTTCAAAATTATTTTTTTAAATATTATAGATATAATAAAAAATCTGAAATATAAATAAATGTTTTAGATTTTTGTAGAATTTTTACTAATTTTTATAAAGATTTTGGAGCTTTCTGATTTTTGGTGTTTTTCTTTTGTTATGTTTAGTGACTTTTGGTCTGCAGTTATAAAATACAATAATAAACATTGTCTAATTATTTTATAAATTTTAAAGATGATTTTATATTTTTAGTATTTTCAATTCAAAAATAGAATAAATGCAATTTTTTTATTTTAAAAATGGAAATAGTTTTAAATCGCCCAAGAAAAAGACATGTGATTTATAATGTGTACAGGTACTTAAAATAATTTTTCTAAATTTTTGGATGCAAAATGACATTTAAAAGAAAAAATGACAACAATAAAATACAATGATGGTAGGGATATATTTGTAATTTCCAAAAAAAATTTTGATTTTTGAACCTTTAAAGTAGTCTAGGTCCTAAAATGAAATATGCCCTGCATATTTAATAAGATATATATTGGCTGGGTATTTTTCAAATAAATAGTGATAGGTCCTTTATGCAGAATATCCAAAATTTATAATGCTGGAATTTAATTTATTATGACAAATGAAATACAAGAAACCCAAGGGTCCCCCTGTAAAATGCATGCTCCCTCATGTGCACAGGAACGTGAGGTGACATGGTGAGGGAACAAAATAAAAATAACAAAAACCTAAGGTCTTGAATTAAAATTCTACAAAAATTATATAACTACAGATAAAAGTTTTTAGACTAAAAAATACAAAAAGGTGGAGGTATATGGCAAAATTACCTTAAGGCATGAGCAAACGATTGGATGATCTTCACTTAGATGTGTGTCATCTCCTCGTTGCAGAATGCTGGTTCGCGGGCGAATGGCAGAGATTAGATCTATGCTGGAGATTTGATGGTGGAGAGTGGCGCGATCCAACGTCAGTTGGGGCTCCTAGAGATGGACCTCAATCAGAAAGTTGTGAACCTCCACAGGGAGAAACATAGCATAGATCGAGCTTCAATCGACGATGGTGGATGACTCTGACCACCTGGGGACGTCCCAAGAGCTGCAAAACTAAACTGGAGGATCCCCGAAGCTACTGGAGGTGCTGTATAAGTCCGAGACTCGGTGGTGGGGTTCTGGAAGGCTAGCGAAGCTCGAGCACCTAGGTGACCTCATTCTTTGGCAAAATTGCCTCAGCTGAGGCTTTGGACCTCTAGAAATTGCGTGCGAAGCTCAAGTACACACAATGGAGGCTCCTTGGGGTTTGATTCGGGTAAGATGATTCGAAATGGAGTCGAGCGGAGGTCTCCGATGGAAGGTAGCGAAGGGAGACCTGATCTCCTAATCCAGAGAGGATTAGGTTGAATGAACTGGTGCGGGGGATAAAGGACGTGGTGCAAAAAAACAAGGGTAAAAGATGGATCAGAGAACGGTTGGGTAATGAGGAAACGGTGGCCGGAGCAAAGCTCCTACAAACTAACAAAATTAAAAACTACGCTACTGTAGCGAATCAAAATGCAAAGTCAAAGCAAGAAATTAAATCTAAACCTTAAAACTATCTATTATACCATTACACTATGGCTCATCCTATCGGAGCAAGGGGTCGGGTGGACCACTAGGCGGAGCATCACCGACGATGGGGATCGATGCTCTTCCTACACTCCCACCTCGCTTAAGATGTTGGGTTGTAGATCTAAGGATGGAAATGCATGAAGAAGGATCAAAATCTAATTGGAGTACAGCAAGGGTATATGTACATCGAGTTTGACTGAGGTAACAAATCAATCCAATGATCCTTAGATCGCGACAAGGTGTATGCGTGAAAGATATATGATAAAGGAAGGAAAGTCGTGAAGGAATCTATCTGAAAATGATATAATCTCGTGGTAAAAATCAAGGAAGTCAAGAGGTCTAGCTTCTGATAGAGCAAACCTACAGAGGCCGGAGAGTTGATCGTGGTCCGTTGAGACCGGTCTCCTATTGGTCCACGTCAGCTCACTAAGCAATAAACAATGGGGAAATTTACTTATTAATTCAATTTAAAAAATAATATTTTTATCAAAATATGAAGAATATTTATTATTTTATATAGTATTTGATGGTGCTTTTTATTTATTTTTACAAGTTAATTTATTGTATATTACTTTTACATGTATAAATATAGATATATTAACCTATATAATATGTGATTCTTTTTTTCTATTTTGGATTTTATTATTTTATGTACTTATTTTATATATTTATAACTTAATTAAATACACATAAATATATTTTTATTGCATTTTTCTGGAGTTATTTGTATATTTAATAAATATGTACATTTATTACATATGTATCTGAAAGTATAATTCATATATGTATTAAAGTACACTTATTTATTTTAATGAATTTTTAATTATTTTATTTTATGTTAATTATGTACATGTATTTTAAATGATCGGTACAAAATTATAAAAATATAAAAGAGTGAAAATATAACGAATAAATATAATCGATATTATATATAGGTATATTGCACAATAGGAGCCCAAAAGCCAACTTTTGCATATTAACTCCAAATTGAATGAAACCAACTACATTAAATTTATACTTAAATTTTAGGAACAATAAAGATGAGTTTGGTAAATGTTGTTTTCATATGTAGAAGATACAGGTATGTGAAGTTTTTTTGCGGCTTTTTATTCTAAGTGTCTAGGGCACACTTTGCATTATTTTTAAGTGAAATAAATTTTGTATCTTTTTATGTATTTTATCTACAACTTTCATGTTACAAGTTTATTAATTTGAGGTATAAATAATAAAATATGACTCAAATTAAATTATTCGGAAATAAAAGTTAGGGTATTTATTAGAGAATTTTGCCCTTATCTCCCTTTACTTTATTCCTTGTCGACTAAGTCAATTCTTTACTTATTCTCGAAGTTGAGGGTCATTCAATAACTTTGGTATTTCATTTCCTTTCCTTTCCTTTCCTTTTCTTTATTATTTTCTTTTGGTATTAAATACAATTTTTTATACAATATTATAAATAAATCAATAAGAATTATTTTATATAAAATAATGCTATTTACATGCATTTAAATAGGATTTAAAGGCCTAAATCAAAGAATAAAGGTATTGAAATGGAGATTCAACACCACCCTATACTTGCCTTTGCTAATCCCTAGTAAACACTTATGTCTATAAGTGTAGAAAAGAAAATAAAGAAAAGAAAAAGAAAATAAATTTGGTTGATTATAACTCTTAAACTTATCTTCACAAAATAAAAGTTTCGACCTCAGTTGGACCTTATGGAAATTAAATTTGAATGAAACCATATTGGGATGCGCATTTGAAACATAACAACCTTTAAGACCCACAAAACATTGCCCAAGTCTCCTCAAAATCAGGCTTAGAACAAGTCGATGTCAAATGCAGTCTCTTGTGACTATAAGTCTATCTTGTACAGTGTTAGAGATATGTAGCTCCTCTCGACTGAAGTGGTAAAAGTCGGTCTTCTCCACCATGGTGATCCTAATTCCCTAATCCTGCAACTCTTTCCTCGAGTAGCAAGGTATTCCCTTCTACATTCAAGTACAACCAGCTCAAGAAGAGGAGTGGAGAAGAGAATGGATGGCAGCCACCTTTCCTAGTATGCTTGACTAGTGTAGCCAAGTCATCCTGCTGTAGGCTCACATGTATCTTTGACTTTGAAGCACAAGCTTGCTTATTGAATATATATGCATACATACTCCGATGGAAATTAATTTTTCTTTGAATTTTTTTTATTTTTTTGGAGTTTTTTATTTTTCATTTTTTTAATACTATATACAACAACAATTACATAGGACTTTTTTCTCTTGAGTCAGTAGACTATCCCTCTTTTGAAGTATTATAACAACCCACGACATTATGTATTTAGACCTCTTTTCTATTAGATAGGATTGGGGAACAATAACCACAAAATTATTATTTTATATGTTTCCATTCGCTTGTGTCTCATGCTGGAAAATCCATACCTCTACCACTTCAACTAAGTTGAGAAAAGTGTAAGGTGCTGGTGTGCAAGTTAGGTCACTGTCGACAAGAGTAATGTGTGTTTTCCAAAATATTCTACTTAGACTGTCAAGGCGATACAAAAACTATTCTTGTAGTATCAAAGAATTAAGTCTAGTAGACCTGAAGTCACTTAATTCCATTTCCTATAAGGTTCACGTGATTGAGTGGATTAAGCTCCAACCAAGCTTGAATCTTTAGATTTTATTTAGACTAGTTCAATTATCATTATCAATCCAAAAAATGCAAATTCTATGTACAATGCAAGGGCATATCTTTGTGAAGTCATTTTACGCTTTTGAGCTTTATACGAAATTTTAAAAAGGTTTTGCGAATTTTTTACAATTTTTAAAAATATTCCGATTTTTATGGGTTTTTGAGTTTTTAAAATTTTGTGGATTTTTAAAAATAAAAAGGTTTAAGAAAGATATATATGCATATATTTACATGATAGCGCATCTATATTTGCAAGATTGTTTGGGAATTTACAAATTGATAGTTAGTTATTTTTACCGATTTACATATACAAGGTATTTAAAGAATTATTTGCTATAAATATGTACAAGTTCTCCAAAATAATTTGAAAATCATTTTGCAAACATTTCGAAAACTTAATTTTGCAAATAGTTTGATAAAAAAAATATTTACAAACATTTACAAACTTTGAAAATCATTTTGCAATGATTCTTCAAATAATATATAATTTTTTCAAAATATTTTTACAATCATTTTCTGAATTAATTACATATCAATTTTCAAAAAAAATATTCACATGAATTAAAGAAATTTGTACACACAAAACTTTTTTACAAAGGTTTACAAAATGCAAAAGTTTTCCAAACAATTTTCAAAATATTTTACAACCATTTTTCAAATCATTTAACATAATATTTTTAACATGATTTATTAATTAGTATATATAAAGAGCTTTACAGATTTTTTTGCATATTTATACATGCTTATTCTTTACGCTTAATTAATCATATATTAGCCATATCATTTAAAAATATGAAAGTATGAGTTATCGCTAAAGTATATACAACGTATATACGACCCCCCTATTCTTATCTTGAGTTATGTCCTCGTAGATCAAAGAGAAAAAGGAAGACAACCTAAACTTCCTATTTTCAGACTGGCGATGGTACCAAGGAGTTGACCACTGAGTATAAAAGAGCTTATACTACAATGAAGAAAGAATCAAAGAACAAGAACTCAACCGTCCCATATACTTAGGATCAGTTAATTCTAAGTATAGCAGACTATATAGACATGCAACGGGGGTCAGGTGAGAATGAACAGTTTAACAACTCGGTCTGTCTCCCCCTATACTTAAGTAAAAGATCCCTATGTATCGACATAAATATCAAAAAGAGAGGAGACATGTGAGGGAATAAATGAACTGGTAAAAAGAAAAAAATACATTACAAGAATGTACGCATCACTAACCCTATACTTAGGATAAGAGATCCCTAAGTATAGGCAACAACGCGAGTGATGAAACAGAACAAAGAAAGAACCATTTGGTTTACACCCCCTATACTTAGGACAAAGTACATCTCAAGTATAGACACAAATATCAGACAGTAGATCTAGGGTATAGGAAAATGGAAGAGAGAAGAACTAGAAGATGAAACATTTATATTAAAGAGGTGTGGATGAAGTAAATAACTCAAATAGTGGGCTTTCCTCCAACATAGAGAATATCCTACAAGTGGACTAGAAAGTACAAGACTAGAGAAAGTTTAGAAATGATCAGATGGATCATCCTCCAACCATGAAGAAGATTGTAATCCTGAATTATCAATGTACATCTTAGGTCCATCACAAGATCTACCCGTCTTAATAAGATGATCAATATACTCAATACGAGCCTTAATGAATATATGATTCTCATTCTTTATTCTTTTATTTTAGCCATATCTTTTAGCAAAAACACCTATGATTATGTGTAAATCCTATAAATTATCATTGTACATACTATTGCTAATAATGAATAATTAACACCTTCTTCTAAAAAAAGAATAAATATAAAAAGCAAAAGGAAGGTTGTAATTATGTAGTAGGTACAGACTGATCTAAACCCCGAGAAAAGGTCAATTACTGACCTGATCGATAGGGAATAAAGTAGGGGGGCATAGGGTCCTTGTATATTCATCACCATGCATTCTACGTATATATCACTTCTTTTATTTTATTCATAAACAGAGACTTCAAAATAAATTATTTTCTTAATAAAACTTGTACATAAAATGTTTTATAAATAACAAAAATAATTGCAACATGGTTTTTGTACATAATGAAAATAATACCGCTCATAAAAAGCCAAACAACATGAACTTAAAAGATCAATTCGGGTTCCATATGAACTCGAATTAACCCAAAATCACCTTTGTTGGACTATAAATTAAATTATCTATCAAATGAGGGTGCTTCCAGAAATTTTAGAGTTATGAGGTAAAAATTGGCTTTTTGGGTGCATTATATGGTCATAGAGTACCTATAATTGTAAATATCTATATTTAATTATTTTAAATCATAAGTTGTGCATATTGTACTTTAAACACTATTCCAGACTCCTAACAATAAAATAAAAAATAAAATAAAAACACATAAAATCAAAAGTTCATTGTACAAAAGCCACACTTGTGTATATGGTATACAATACTTATTTATTTAATATTTTAAGTTAATGTATAAAAATCAAATAAAAATAAATTCGTGCTACTTAAATTACTTGGTAGATAAATAAAATATAAAATAAAGGATATTTTATAAAAAAAATAATTAAGTAAAAATAATAAAATATATATATACCTATACATGTACATAATATCCTATACTATATATATTGTATATATAATTTCATAAAAACAATTAAAAATCACAGAAAAAAGCTTTAAATAATAAACATTTTTTCATTTTAACATTTTTAAATTCATTTACTATTTTATATTCATTGTTCTTTGATTTTGGATTCCGAATTTTCTGATTGGTCAGCCCAGGTCCGTTGCCCCGGGTCAACCCTTCCCCTTTTCATGTCCACTCGGCTGGCTTTGTCAAACCTGTTTTCTCCAAGTCCCTAGCTGGGGTCCGGTCACCTCTTCCCTCGAATCTAATGCTCGATTATTTCCCTCCGATTCGTGACCTTTGCGGATCCCTAGGCTTTGTTGGATCACCCTCAGATTTTGTTATTCTTCCCGATCCTTCTAGACCTCTGAGGTTCCCTATAAATCTTCTCATATGCCTCCATCCTTCCCTAGCTCGTTCCTCGTACCACCCTACCATTAATTACCTCCATAAGAGTAACAAGATTCAGGAGGATCCCTTTGGAGTGAGGTTTGGTGGTCGATCAACCATAGCTCACTTGTGATCTGTCGCGAATAGCCTCCCAGGTCGTCCGCAACTTAGTTGAGGCCACAACCCCTCCTCTATCATCGCCTGACGCCACTGAGCATTTCAGAACCTCAGGTACCCACCAATCTTCCCACATTTCACATTTTGGTTTGTATCATCCATCATCTCTGTCGTCTATTACCTAGCTCTGGATGATGCCATAGTAGATCCATCCACCATTTCACTCGCATGGATCGACCCCTCGTTCCTCCATCATCCTTTCATATGGAATTTGATCCCCCCTAGATACTTTTCGTTAGAGCGGCATTAGGATAGGTTTCCTTCTGCATCTTCTCCGAAGACCAAACTTTTGTTCCCCCACCGCTTCCCTTAATTTCACATGCAATAACTAGATCGAAGCTATACCCTCAAGTCCTATTACCCTTTACAGGAATTTGAGCATGCGAGGAGGCTCAACCTGAGCTTCATCAGAGGTGGCGCAGCAGCTCTAGGTAGAGGATCTCTTACTTAAGCTTCTATTTGTTCGTTGCCTCATCCGAGCCAACCCGACTATACGGAGCACCACTATGAAGGTGCTGGACCTCAGGGTGCTTCGATCAAACCCACAGATCACCTATACCATTGATCTAAGTCTGTCAGCTACCAGTTCTTCCAACATCCTCCAGAGTCGTCGGATCATTAGCCTCGCATCCAAAGGGGATCTTGACCCTCCAACTGTGCCATTTTCTGTGATGTCAGACCTGATTTCAAGCAGATCTGACACGTATGGTCCGACATTCTCTACACCGTCAGATGTGCCGAGCAATGGTCATCTGGACCGTATGTCTAAGACCCTACACGTGTGTGTCATGTGTTTACGTCGAGTATATTTCCTTTTTTTCCCTGTATTTTGTCTTATTTTGTTGAGTCGAATAAATGTAATATGTAGTTAAAAACTTTTTGCATTAAGGACCTCGTACTTTCTATATTTGCATTTTAGTCAATCTGTGTTGCAGTCACCTGTAGCTTCACATGTTATTTGGGTTATTTGCAGTATCTACCTCGTTCTTTAAGCTGTTCATTTAAAAAATGAAATGTTTTGAATAATTACATAAATATACTTATGTACTTCTGGTCATGTGAGCGTGCACATGTTTGATGGTCTTTTTGCATGACATGCCTCTAAGATTTTATTGATGGTTATCAATTGGCCCTAAAATATAAAGTAATTACACATAGGTCCCTACTTGACAGTTTTTAACTATTGCTTTTATCAATTACAATAGATATTAACTTGTTGCTAAAATTTTCTATAAAATCACATTAGCTTCATTCTTTGTCGTGCTTACTTGCATAAATTTTCGACTGCAAATTAATTAGTTTTAGTATTATTAAAAATACAAAAACAATAGATAAATTTCATGTTTATCTTATAAAAATCATAAAAATAAGAAAAATGTTTCAAGAATTCCACAAAATTTATTTAGTTATCTTTTATTACCTTTTAGCTTCAATATAAGTTTTGTTAAAAAAATACCTTATAAAACTCTAAAATTTTTCAAAATACCTCGAAAAAATATAAAAATCATATAAAATAAACAAAAAATTAAAAATTACATTTTAAGTTCTTGTTTATAAATATTTCTTCACATTTTTTGATATAAAAAATCACTTCTATGTGTTTTGAGCTTTTGATCTATTTTTCAATTGAAAAATACCTCTGACGTGCACTATTTGTGTAATTTATCACTATTTAATTTTTAGAAAATCACAAAAACATCTAAAAAATTCCCTAAAAATTTTCAAAAACACTACAAAATGTATAAAATCCAAAAATATTTTTATTTAATATCTTGAGTATTTTTCACCTATTTGAAAAATACAAAAACACTACTTGTGTTTTTTCTCATCCCTTGCACATGTTTCTCTTATATTGAAAATTTAAAATTTTGAAAATTTAAAAACCACTAATAAGACAAATAAAAATCTTTTGATTTCTGAATGGCCTACTTAGTTCTTAATTGTGCTCGTTGAGTTAGACCCTGGTCATTATACTAGGTTAATAAAAATAGCAAAATCGCTCATTCTCACTATTTGATTTATTAATAGTATGAATAATTTTCTTGATTAATCGATTTGGTTAATTTGGAACAACTACACTTGCTTAATCATTTCCATCTAAGTTAGACGAGGTTGTGTAATCAGAATGGCACCATTATAGGGGAGTACTGCTAAATAGTTGGGATTTATATTTACACATTTTTTATTCTATCTTTTATAATTGTTTGTGGCCATATTTTGTTTTTCTTTTTGTGGGAGGGACTGCTAGAGCACGACTCTGTTCAGCTTTGGAGGGACCGAAACCTGGGGAGAAGTAGGAGTAGGAAGCAGTTATTAAGGATAGATTTATGTTAGTCTTTATTTTTACAAAAAACACTTGTAATAATTTAGAGACTTAGACTTTTGGGACATGTGGACATTTATTCGGGGTCGGTTTCGTCGAGTGCCGATGCATTTGAGTGACCTCATCATATTTTTTCGAGTTTTTCTACATTTTATTTTTTTGTTTTCCAAGGTTTTATCCCCTAGACTTAGGATTTAATTTGGTTGAGCTCAGTAAATAACTAAGGTTCAAACACCATAATCAAGATATTTGTTCCTATAGATCACGATTGAACTTAGTCAAAATAAAAAGCTAATTTAATTGGATTAGAGACCACGTGCAGAGAGAGGTCGTACACAAAGCTTGTAGGACCCGTTGTGGTGGGCACCGGTCGGCATCGAAGACTAAACTCGTGTCATTTTTTTGATTAATTAGCACACGTTCTTCCCACTAATAGAAGTGTCATAGGATGATTTACTCGTGCATCATTTAGATTAGTTTAAATTTTGTCTTTAAATTATGAGTGGATCATTTTACATGTAGACTTCTGGAGAAAAGTGTGCATTTCTGACTCTGCATGCATCGTTGAGTTTCATCATGCATCGGATTTTAGTCTTCCGCTCCCTATTTTATTAGACTTAAAATAAAAATAAAGTTGGGAAATTCATTAGACATTATTTAGAAAAAAAAGACATAAAAAGAGATAACCAATAAAATCGAATCTGCTAAAGCAAAGTTGACCTAAAACCGGACTTAACATCAAAATTTTATTTTGGGGAGAGTAACCCCCTCCTTGTCTGATTTTATCTGTTGAGAGTTGAGTGACCGCACATCAGGATGAAACCATTCCTAGACTCTCTTCAGACTACCGATTCTAACAAAAAAACGATTAGCTATTCTCTAGTAAGTATTTACGGGTAACCGGTAAAAGATCCGTACTTCCTTAGCATAGTTGGTGGTTTAGAGGATATTGTGTAAGGCTCCATCCTCAAGTAACAGGTAGCCAGAAACGGTCCGTACTTACACCTATACTAGTTGGAAATAGGCATAACTAGTCGTAAGAGTTCTGGGCAGTCTCCAAGGAGAATCAGGTTCCTAACAGCTCGCTAGCTCGCTCTGTAAGATTGGATTATCACCAAATAAAAATTGACAAGATAAATGATCGAGCTTTCATGGTCATCACATTGTGTTGAGTTGATGAACTAAGGGTTTGATTTCTCATCTTATTATATATCCTGGTCTACTCTCCATCAATCCCCACATCAAGATGTTATGCAGGAGGTCTCTTAGGATGCCTCTTGTAGCACTACTTTCCAGCACTCCTACACGTTCATCTAGGGTGGCTTCAGAGAGCTCATATTCACTCTCTAAACCCGAATTCGCCCCCACCATGTTTCCCTTCGACCACCCTTCTTCCACTCTTGAGGTACATACATACAGTTCAGTACATCTTTACATTCATTTGACAACACCTGAGCTAGGATCTTTTGCCTTTACTGAGACCAGAGAGATAGCCTGTGATGACATAATCAATGAGTAGCTTCAGACTTCATCATTTTTATTATATCAGGCAGCCATCAACAAGACACTGTTAGCCTCCTTGGAAACCATGAAGAGACAGATCAGAGACCAGGGAGTATTCATGGCAAAGTGAGGAGAGAGATTACTCAGATGAGAGTTGGGAGAATAGAGCCAGACATACCAACTGGTGTTGTAGACATACTAAGACATGAGGGTTAAGCAAAAGACAAACCCCAGGAGGAGGGGCTTGATACACAAAGATCATCACACACCATGAGGCAATTGCACAACCATGGTGCAACCCTCGCCCATCGATGGATCTAGCTTCCTGCCATTCTTGGCAACTTAGAGCCCCACCCCCAAACAATTCAACTACTATCCTAGTTCCACGTGCACACCACCGAGGAGCCCCACCTACATCTACAAGAATTCAAGACGATCTACAACACCATCCACAACAGATTTGTGGAATAGGACACCATAAAGCGGATAGCCTTCCAATTCTCCTTGGTTGATAGAGTCGCATATTGGCTGAAACACTTGGGGAAGTTGTCACTACTTGGGACCAGTTCTAGACTGAGTACCTGAACAAGTATTATCCACTTGGTTGTACCAATAGCCAGAGCCATGATCAGTAACTTCTCTAAGATCCCCAATGAATAGTTCCATGAAACGTAGGATCGATTCTGAGAGCTCATTAGCAGGTGTCCCCACCATGAGATTAGAAGGCCCAACCTCGTCTAGAGTTTCTTCTGTGAGCTGACACCTGAGCTACAGGGGTGTGTAAATGCCTCTTGCGGAAGTTCCTATTTTGTCAAAGATGAAGATCAAGTATGGTCCATCAATGAGGAGACAGTCGAGGATTACACTACGATGTCCTAGACTCGGGTCCATACTCTGGGGAAGCCTCCTCTGCTGGAGACTACATATCATAAGATAACATGCATCAAAGTCGGTTCTTCTTCATCTTTCTGATGAATTTTGGATTCATCAAGCTAAAATCCACATATTAATCTCCTTTCTTAAATATTTCAATAAAAATCACAATTAATTCGTTATTATTATCTTGTATATAAACTATGTATAATTAACCTATATTTCATAATCCATATTTATTATATTTAATTACTAACCATTTTTCTTGTTTTTCTATTTTTTAAAATTGCTAAAAATTCGGTTAATTATTTTCTATAATTGTTTTAGTTTTCAAAAGAAATAAAAAATCTCAAAATCAAAAGCAGTGTTTTTAACCCATTAAAAATACTCCCAAAATTTTATCTTCGTGTAAATGAACTCTTTTGACTTTTTATCCAACATGAGACTTGTAGATCTCATTGAACTACAACTTTCATGTTTTGACTTTTTCCTAATTTAGATTTCTTTTATTTCTTTTGGATTTTTCTTTATTTTAGTATTTTTCAAATTTTCTAGTGTAGCCACATGGCGAGATTCTTCACTTCCACGGTAGCAGCACTTGCAAAATCCTCAACTACCAACATGGGAATTATCATCCAGAAGCTGGATCAGATGGAGATTATTAAGAAGAAGACGTGCCATGGCCATGACAAGCTCAATAGGATTGATGAGCTAGACCAATCACTGAGTGACCTGAAGACTCAGATCATGTGTCTCCAAGAGGAACAGACCGCTTCTCAGCCACATTCCAAGTCAAGGTCTAATCCAGGGAGCAGTCTCTCTCAGCCTTCCACTACATATCGGCAATTCCATCACATCCCGGCGCAGCCCAGTCAGTCTCTCCTATAGTACCAGCTGCCACCACCCTCTTCGGACACTCAGATGTTAGTATATCATCCGGATTATCCCTTGGCATCCCTTTCCCCGCTAGTCCATGAGCCATAGGAGTATGTTGATGGAAGTCAACAGGATTTAGTACTCCCAGTACCAACAATAGCCCGAGATCCGTCATGACCACCTAGGTTTTCGATGGTCTAATGGAGGTACTCAATCCCAACAAGATCCTCCGGTACAAGGTGGGTAAGGAGCTTAACCACATCATCCCCAGTACTCCCAACAACAACATGGCCCTCGACACTCATACCAGGGTCAATAGTGGATGCAACGGCCTCATCCGTAGTACCCACAACCTCCACCTGACTCGTACCAGTAGCAGAAGCAGAGTCAACCTCATTTCAATCTAGGCATCCCATCTGGTTCTCATACACACTCGTATGAGAACCCAACACTTTATTATCTCACCCGCATACTTTCCGAGCAACAAGCCACCTTTCGATGAGAAATGGATGAGTTACAACAGGAAATGAGAAAAATAATCAAGGGCAAGGCTACCATTCCTGCACAAATTGAACCACCATATCAACCTGAAGAGAAAGTCTGAGTAGGTACAGTCTACAGAGACCGTCTCTCCAGTAATATTACGGATGCCATTCATTATTTACTTGATTCTGATTTTGTGACACTTAGGAGCGGCAGGAAGCCAGCCGATAGTGACTCATCTAGGTAACATCCCCATGCAGATTTTAGGGCGTCAGATGGAGTCAAGAGAGATGCTAATGCCACTAATGAAGATGATGACGGTGTTACTGAAGCCAATAAGGATGATGATTCCAACGATGGTGCTGAGGTCATCGTATCTCCAGTTGCTATAGATGGTGGTGCTGATGCCATCAAATTTCCAGATGCCATGCCAGAGCACAATAATGATGCTTCTAGTTCAGATGCTGTCGACGGTATTGATGCCACCAAGAGTCAATCAGTTGCGATGCCTTCCTCTATTATTGTACCCAAAGATGTTCTCAGAAAACAAAAAAATGAAAAAACGTCAAAAATAAAAAAATATGAACAAAGGAAAGGTTTTTTTGTATCTTCTTTGGATCCATCTGTTGTGATTGATGATGGTTGCATGGATTCCAACATTATCAATGTTCAAAAACCCACTCCTGGCCCTCATTATTCTAAGGAGGTCCCTCTATCCCCTTCCCTCAAGCACTTTGCTTAGGGAAGGGCAAAAAAATAGAAACCCCAGAAAGAGACCTCAGTAGAGTTCAGTGAGCAGACGATAGACCAATTTCATATCCATCTGACTCTTTAGGAGGCACATGAGCATATTCCTTTTTCCAAAATAACCTTAGAGAAAAGACCATCGTTCATAGAAAGAAGATGAGTAACCACAATGCAGAAATTCATGTGCTCACTCGTGCCACTTGCTTCATCATCCAGAACCGATTGCCAGTCTAGAGACCTAATGTAGCGGCTCCTTATGTCAGATACCACAACCATGAGCAGCAGTTAGATTGGACTCTATTAGACAGCAGATCCTTGATTAACTTCCTCTCGATTGCCTTACTTGACCGTTTCGAGTTTGGCCCTCTTAGACAGAGCAGGATAGTTCTCCATTTTGCAGATAGATCTGTCAATAGGTCGAAGGGATATTGAAGGACGTTATCATCACATTTTAGGGCCTGGAATTCTCTGTGGACCTCATTGTGTTGGACATAGAGATCCCTAAATGTGTGAACGATACCCCCATCATCTTAGGATGACCTTTCTTGGCCACAACCAAGGTTGTGTCCGATCATGATAGCGGGAAGGTGTACTTTGCACCAAGGGCGAGAGTATATAAATAGAGATAATTGAGGAATTAAGAGCCATAGATTCAGCTTGCTACCAGTAGAGTTCAAAGAAGATGGCAGATTTAGAGCTAGACGTCCACCATGAGTGTGATATTGTAATTACAGATGATGAAGCAGTTTGGACAGACCTGATTTCACGAGCTCTTGTCATACCTTTAAAGTCTGCAGAGTCACAAATGCCAGCAGATGAGAGTTTGGAGAGAGCATTCATGACACAGGATACCTTAGAGACTGATGATTGTGGTTTGGCTAGTGAAACCGAGTATATTTCTTGTGATTCAGATTCAGATCCCTCTGACTCAGACACCGATTTTAATTGGCAGGACTTCGATGATTATTTATGGTGTCTGTTGTCCAGAGATCCTGCACCTAGGGTGGAGATTGAGCTAGTACAGTTGATAGATATACTAGTAGGTCCGTCTTCATCAGATTTACTAATTCAACGAGAGGTTCTACCATGCATATTTGGTATCTTTCACTCAAACTTTTTAGAGACCAGTTCTGCCAGCTCCCACATGTCCAAAACTGAAGACCTTGCCACAAAGCATGAAGCATAGATTCTTTATGGGTGAGTCAGAAATGTTCCCAGTCATTATCTTAGCAGATTTGACTAACGACCAAGAATGTCATTTGATGGAGGTTTTTGAAAGAAACAGTAAGGCAATCGGATGGACTATAGCTAATCTCTAGGGATAAGCCCAGCCCTGTTCTCTCACCACATATATTTCGAGGATGATGCAAAGCCATCGAGTAAGTTTCAGCATAGGTTGAACTTGAATCTTCGAGATGTAGTCATTAAGGAAATATCTAAGTGGTAGAGCATCGATTTTATCCACCCCATATCCAACTCCAAATGGTTTAGTCTGTTACATGTGTTACCAAAGAATAAGGGTATAACTATAGTTGTGAAAGATTCTGGAGAGGATATAGCTATCCGAGTACCAACTTCTTGGAGAGTATGCGTGGACTATAGATGATTGAATCAGGCCACCAAGTAGGATCACTTCCCACTACCATTTATTGATTAGATCATTGAGAGATTATTTAGGAAGAGTTACTATTGCTTTCTTGAAAGGTACATGGGACACAATAAGGTGGTCATAGTACCTGAAGACTAGGAGAAGATGATGTTCACCTATTCACTTGGAATGTATGCTTTTAGACGGATGCCCTTTGGATTATGCAATGTCCTGATCACATTCCAAAGGTGCATGCTTTCCATCTTCTCGTACATGATGGGCGATTCTTTGGGGGTCTTCATGGATTACTTTTTGATCTACGTCAATGGGTTTGATACTTGTCTTGATTTCCTAGATCGAGTACTTCAATGTTGCATTGAGGTCCACCTAGTCTTCTCTTGGGAGAAGAGTCATTTCATGTCATTTCATGATGACTCAAGGGACGTCTTTGGTCACATCATCTCCGACAGGGGCATGGAGGTTGATCTTAAAGGATATTGTGAATCCTTAAGCGCATCACAGAAGCGTGTTGATCGCATCGTATGCAATCGGAGCAACTGGTCATACTAGATGCTAGATGCAGCGGAGATTAAAATTTTTAACTTTAAAGATGAAACCACATGATCATGAGAACATTTCTCGGATCGTTTCATCAAACCACAAAGTATTAGGAATACCTCTTGAAGCGTGGTTGTGATCGCGAGATCCCAAAGTAGAGATCCTCCTGTCTCAAGTCCGACCCACGGAGAATGCACTTGCGGGCACGATGATGAGTCGCGTCCTTCCCGCAATCTTTTGACGAAGATCCAAGCGTCGAGGCGAAGCCGAAATGCTCTCCTTCCTAATACACAAAGTGGACGGCCACTTGAATATTAGGGAGAGCCCACACGAGAATGAGAGAGAGAGAGAGAGAGAGAGTAGAGTTCTTCAACTATTGATTATGTTGTTGTAACTTGGAAGGCTACCCTAGCCCTCCTTTTATACTAGTTTGGGATCCAATGGATCTCAATCCATGGGACACATGGATCCAACGGCCATGCTTGGTCCATGCTAAATCAATGGCCATAATTAATTAAAATATGTTGCAACATTATCAACATAATTTAATTTAACATTAACTAATTAAGAGATAATGTGATAATTAAAATGGAGTCAACCAACCACCCTTAAAAATACGGGGCGTCACCCATGAACAATTCATGGGTGACGCCACCTATAAATGGTGGTTATTTGGCTCCTTTTTATTTATCTTATTATTCCTTAATTAATCACACAAAAAAAAATATTCACTAAATTAATTCCAAATTAATTTGTGAATATTTCAATCATGCCATTGAATATTATGTGAATCATATTCACAACCCAAACTAATTAGTAAATTGCATTTCCAATTAATTAATAAATGTGAATCCAATCCACATTATTAATTAACAAATGCTATTTACATAAATTCTCTCTCTTATATATGTATATTGTAAATCATATTTATAACACACATATATCATGGATAGTGTTATCCACATTCTCCTAATCCTTGATAATTAAATCCCATTTAATTATCTTAGATAATCATTTTCATAATATGAATTATATTCATACTAAGCTTGATAATTAAATCTCATTTAATCATCAAGTCCTTGCTTGGATATTTCATCAAATGAATTATTCTTGAACCCTTTCAAGAATAATGTGCTTTCTCCACAGATACTTGGAGATAAGGACAGGGCAATTGTATTATTCCATGTATAGTGACTTGGATATTGAGATCTCATCTCAAATCCAGATCTTACGAACCTCCCACAGATGCTTGATTAAATCAAGACCGCAAATCCAATCTTCTCATTGAATCTAAATCCCATTCAGACCAATGTACGACAATTGGACCAAGATCGGATTGCTTCTCTACTGAAAGGAGTCATTAAAATCCAGACCTATTTCATCACTCCCTCGAAATGGAAGCGTCATGGATATACAATCGTTTATGATCACATCACCCTTCAGGTATTCCCAATACATGTACATCCTGCATACTGGAAGACCCATGATCAACCCGAAGATCAAGATCATTTTTACATTGTCTTCTTTAGGGTTTAATCATTAAGTTTCTCAATCTTGGTCATTGGGAGTTGGTATCGATCATATGCTTTCCCAAAGCATATATCATACCTTCAAATTCATGTCATGCTTCCAAAGCACGACGACCATGCATGGAATTTGATCGGTCCCAATACCTCATGAGTGAGCTCATGTCTTCCGGTTCACGAGTGAACCTGTATGATCCCTTTGAGAGATCATATTGCTCATATACCCTTATATGCACACCAGCTCGCCAGTGTATAGACCTTGGTTAGGTCATCAGCCTATTGGTCTGCCAAATGTACATACTCAGACATATAGCAATATATCTGTCTCCGGTCAGAGGATGCGTGCCTATGCTGTGACAGCATTCAACATAGGACTTAGGTTATCTCGATCTCGTCAGGTCAACCCATTGACCTAACTAATCTGACACCTCCGAATCACTATTCCCATGCAGAGGACATGCATCAAGAGGTCGGTCAGATATCAGCCTATGTGAGAAAAGGATTGCCATCTCCTACTCAGGCTGGAGATCTCCACTTGACAATCATTTGACGGTGTTTGATGAGTCCTCTATCTAACTCCTTAGATATTCATCCAAACACCAGCCTCTATGGTTCATTTAATGAATCAACAGCTATATGATCATCAAGCTGGCCATGGTACATAACCCTAATTGTACAGAGGGACCTTATAGTGCATTCATTCATATAATTTCAGAAAGGGAGTGAAACATCAATAACTTTTATTGATACACATAAATATTACAATAACATTTATTGTAAGAATGGTTCGCCCAGGGCTCACAAGTCTAACAGATCTGGTCAATGTTAATATCATTAAGAAGCTCACTCCACTGTCCAATTTGAGATAGGTGCGGTCTTTTCTGGGGCATGTCGGTTTCTACCGACAACTCATATAGGACTTCAGTTGGATAGCTTGATCGCTAACTGATTTATTCATGAAAGACATTGAGTTCCTTGTAGATGATAAGTATCTTTCATCATTTGAGACTCTCAAGAATTGGGTTGTGCAGGCTCCTATCCTTCAACCACCCGATTGGTCTCTCCCATTCGAGATCACGACGAATACTTCCGATTTTGCCGTAGGGGTTGTGCTTGATCAAAGGAGGGATAATTTTCCATTAGTCATACACTATGATAACCTGACTTTGGATGCCACTCAGTGAAACTACACTTTAACTGAGAAGGAGATGCTAGACATAATATTTACTCGAGATAAGTTTCGATCTTATATTCTCGGATAGAGTGACTCTAAATACAGATCATGTCGCCATATGATACCTAATGGCCAAGAAGGATGCGAAAGCCAGATTGACTAGATGGATCCTTCTACTCCAGGAATTTGATATTGAGATTAAGGATAAACCTAGAGTCAAGAATGTGGTGGCGGATCACCTCTCTTGATTAGAGATTCTTGAGTATTCTCATATAACCACACATACCACTGAGACTCTTACTATCACCTTGCTCCCATGGTACGCTGACATTGTCAACTATCTTGATGCCAAGAAAGTTCTACAAGGTTGGCCTAGGCAGCGACTTGAGACCTTCCTTGGGAAGGCCAAGTCGTATCATTGGGAGGATCCCACCATTTACCATGAGGGGGATAGTATATGGCGTTGGTGTATTCCTCAGGAAGAACACCATAGCGTCCACACCTATTGCCACAAGCTTGAGGCAGGAGGACATCACTCTGGGAGACGGGCAATGTAGAAGGTTCTCCAATCTGCCCGTTGGTGACCTACCCTCTTCAAGGATTCAGATGAATCGTGAAAAGATGTACTGACTGTTAGGGGATGGGAACTTGTGGACATTGAGATATGATGTCGATGGAACCCATTGACTTTTGTGAGTTTTTTGATGCATGGGGCGTCGATTTCATGGGCCCATTCCCTAAGAGTTAGGGAATTGAATTTATTTTGTTAGATGTGGATTATGTGAGTCGTTGGGTTGAGGCCATCCCCGTCCTATCCGCAGATGCAAAGGCTGTTTGCAATTTTTGAGGAAAATATCATATCACAGTTCGGGGTACCTAGAGAGTTGATTTTTGACAGAGGGGCTCATTTTATCAATGACAAGGTAAGGAACCTTTCTAATGAGTTCAATATAGTCCATAAAGTTGCCACCCCATATCATCCACTGATAAATGGTCTTGTTGAGATTTCAAATGGGGAGATTAAGACTATTTTGTAGAAGGTTGTCCACTCAGACTGAAAGGATTGGTCTCAGCTTTTCGACTCGATCTTGTGGGATTATAGGACCTCCTTCAAGACACCTTTAGTAACATCTCCTTTACGACTCATTCATGGAAAGTCTTGCCACTTGCCTGTGGAGATCAAGCATAAGTCACTATGGGCAGTTACGGAGATATTATTGGATCCTGAGAATATAGGAGATCAGAGGAGAGTAGAATTGGCAACCCTGGAGGAGTTGAGAGATACAACCTTCTCAAGTAGACTACAATATAAGGACAGAGTGAAGATATGGCATGATTCTCACATCAGCCATAAGCATTTTAAGCCCAAACAGAGAGTATGGCTATTTGATGCAAGGTTAAGATTATTTCGAAGGAAATTACAGAGTAAATGTAAAGGACCATACTTGGTCAGAAAGGTGCATGACAACGGTAGCATTGATATATTGAGTTGTCTTTTGAGTCCATCTTTCAAGTCAACGGTCAGCGCCTAAAGCCATATCTTGATCATGATCCATTGATCGTTGATGCTGCTCCTATTCATTTTGTATGAGGTGTGCTTCTTGACTCACATCACCTACATCTCATACCTGATTTTCACTTCCAATCTGCCTCTATATAGATCCATATTGTCTATATCATTCAATCATTTTTTTTGATACCCCAGATCCATCTTATGATTTTGTTATACTTAGGATGAATTTTATCCTAAGTATAGGGGTATTAGTCATGTAATTATTCATTTGTCAATCACCTCTATTTTTGTTACCTATACTTGGGGATGTATTACCCTAAGTATAGGGAGGTAATATCTGTACATTCTTTTCTTTGGTTTTCCCCTTTATGTACAATCTTCTACTCTTAGGATTACTTGATCCTAAGTATAAGGAAGATCACCGACTTCTATTGATTTTGTTCTTTCATTCCTTTGAGTCGTTGTAGTATAGAATTCTTTTCACTTCTCTATACTCAACACGAGTTATGTCATCCTTCATCGCTCTCTAATTACTCAGAGGACATCGTTTGAGTTAAGTATATGGGAGTGTCGTATATATTGTATATATACTATATCCGTAACTCGTACTTTATATGTGTTAATAACATGGCTATTACGTATAAAAAAGAAATAAAAATGTTTTGGAAAATGTTTTCAAGAATGCTTTGTAAAAAGTGCTTGTTAAACTTTTGAAAAATTATTATTGTACAAATTTTGTAAAAATGTTTGTAAAAATATTTTATTTTCATAAAGATTTGTAAATTTCTTTCCGTATCAAAATTAGTGATATTGTACAAAATTTTGGAAAATTGTGTGAAAATATAATGTTTGCAAAATAACTTGTAAATGTTTGTAAAATAGTTTTGATTTTTAAATTATTTGTAAAACTATTTTGACACATAGAAAATAACTTATGGAGTATGAAAACCACTTGTATATATGTGTACATTAAAAACGATAAGCTACCCCTAAATTCTGTGTACATAAACATCCTTAATAAAGCCAGATTAAGATCCATTTGCATATAAAACCTGTAACAAATACCCTTTTTTAAATATGTATACATCTTTGTGAAAACTTTCCATTTTTTTACCTTTTCAAAAATACCTAAAAATTCTTTGAAAAATAAAAAATTACATAAATTTTGCATAGTTTGGAAAATCCCCACCAAAAGAGTTTTTGTTAATATTTGAATATGCATTCTTCAGCATCATGGTTGACATTTAAACTAGTCTGGAATAAAATTAAAGAATTGAGCTTGGTTAAGATCTTAATCCACTTAACTTCAGAGGAACCTTATAGGATTTGGGGTTAAGACTTTCTAGGTCCATAGCGACTTAATTCTTTGTGTCTACTAGGCTATGTTCACATGTCATCTTTATTAGCCTAAGTAGAACACTTAACAATGCATGTATGACTATCTTAGACAATGGCTTGACTTGGGCACGTACCTTACACGTAGCTCACAGGGATGAGGTGGTGAGGAGGCAGAATCCTTTGGCTTGAAGTAGCTTACGGGGGTAATACAACTAGCAGGAAACTCCCATCCTCCTCTAGGGAGGGATGTGCACCTCAACCTGGTCTAGTAGCATTGAGGTCAAAAGACAGGATGTTGTGGGTTTAAATAAAGTTTCAAAAGAGGGATAGTCTACTGGATTAAGAAGAAAAACTACTTATGTACATGCTGCACCTTGTAGATATGTTGTATATATGTCATAAAAAAATGTGCAAAAATAAAAAACTCCAAAAAAGGTCCATGCCTGATTGAAAATAAAATGCTTGTTGGAGTGTACATAGTTGAATAAGAAAAGCTTATGTATTCCATAGTCTCATCTCATGGAAGCTTGCTGCTAGAGACTTAGCTACACTGGTTAAGCTCCAAGGGATATGTGGCTACACTGGCCACGGTCCATTATCTCCTTTTCCCCTCTTCTTGAGCTGGTTGTACTTGAACTTAGAAGGGAATACCCATTCCTTGAGGAAATAGTGCTAGACTAGGGGATAGAGTTACCTTATTGATGGAGGTTGTTTCTTTATTATTTTTGAGGTGGGGAGTTACATATCACTTACACAGGAAAAGGAAAGATTTATAGTAATTAGAGTTTGTGTATATAGACTTGTTCTGACCTAGTTGTTAAAGAGTTCTGATAATAGAATTATTGAACTTGAAGGATGTTAAGTTGTAAACCCGATTTCCGACAAGGTTCTGCTAAATTAATAATCCAGAGGTTTGACCGAGCTCCATACTCTAATTTTATGAAGATAAGTTTAATCAACTTAGATTCTTCCTTTTTCTTTCTTTTCTTTTTGTTTCACTTCTTTTTTTCAAATAAGTGTTTTCGAAGGGACTAGAAAAGGTAAAGTATAGGGGGGTGATGACTATGATTCTCATTCTTTATTCTTTTATTTTAGCCATATCTTTTAGCAAAAACACCTGTGAATATGTGTAAATCCAATAAATTACCATTGTAGATATTATTGCTAATAATGAATAAACAACACCTTTTCCCAAAAATAACAGAATAAAGCTAAAAAGAAAAAGGAAGGCTGTAATTATGTAGTAAGTATAGACTGACCCAAATCCCAAGAGAAGGTCAATTATTGACCTGCTCGATAAGGAATAAAGTAGGGAGATATATGGTCCTTGTATATTCATCACCATGCATTCTATGTATATATCACTTCGTCTATTTTATTCATCAATAAAAGTCCTCAAAATAAATTTTTTTCTTAATAAAACTGTACATAACAATGTTTGCTAAATAAAAAAATAATTGCAACATGAATTGTTGTACATAAAATAAATAATACTACTCATAAAAAGCCACACGACATGGACTTAAAAGATCAATTATGTCTCCATATGAAGTCAAATTCTTCCAAAATAACATTTATTGGACTATAAATTAAATTATCTTTCAAATGAGGGAGTTCCAAAAATTTTAGAGTTGTGAGGTAAAAATTGACTTTTCGGGTGCACCGTATAGTCACGGAGTACTTATACTTGTGAATATCTATATTTAATTATTTTAATTCATAAGTTATGCATGTTGTACTTTAAACACTTATCCATACTCCTAATAATGAAATAAAAATAAAATATAATATAAACACAAAATAAAATAAAAATAAAATCAAAAGTTCATTGTATAAAAGCCACACTCACGTATATGGTATACAGTACCTATTTATTTAATATTTTTATTTAATTTGTTAAAATCAAATAAAAATCATTCCATGCCCTTACATTATTTGTTATATAAATAAAATATAAAATAAATGATTTTGTGTAAAAATAAAATAATAATAAAAAATATATAGGTATACTACTATACTTGTACATAATACCATATATTGTATATATAATTTCATAAAAATAATAAAAAAATCACAAAAATAATTTGAAAATTAATAAACATTTTTATTTTAACCAATTTTTATTTTAAATTCATTTACTATTTTATTTTCATTAATCTTTGATTTTTAATTCTGAATTATCTGATTCGTCGGCTCGAGTCCGTTGACCCAGGTCAACCCTTACCTTTACAGGTTCGGGCCCGATTAGCTTCACTGGACCCATTTTCTCCTATTTCCCCATCCCTGGTCCAACCACATCTTCCCACGAATATGGCACCCAGTTATTCCCCTCGAATTCATGACCTTCACATATCCCTAGGATTTGTTGGATCGCCATTGAATTGCTTGATTCTTTCCAATCCTTCTAGACATCTGAGGTTCCCTATAAGTCTTCTCGTCTGCCTCCATCCTGTCCTAGCTCGTCCCTCGTGCCACCCTTCCACCTTAGTTACCTCTAGAAGAGTGACATGCTTTAGGAGGATCCCTTTGGAGTGAGGTTTTGAGGTCGATCAGCCGAAGCTCACTCGTAGTCGGAGTAATTTGTCGCGAATAGACTCCTAGGTCCTCAGGAACCCGATTGAGGCCACAACCCCTCCAACATCGTTGCCTAAAGCCACTGAGCATTTCAGGAACCTCAGGTGTACCCACCATTCTTCCCACATTTCACGTTTTGGTTCAAATCATCCATCACTTCTGCCATCCATTATCTAGCTCTGCCCGACGAAACCGTAGCTCCATCTATCATTTCACTAGCACGATTGACCCCTCATTCCACCATCATCTTTCATATGCAATCTGATACCCCTGTATCCTTCTCACTGAAGTAGGATTAGGATACATTTCCTTTTGCATATTTGTTGGAGACCAAACTTTTGTTCCCATGTTGTTTCCCTTAATTTCACAAGCAATAAATGAACCAGAGCTACACCCTCGAGTCCTATTACCATTTGTAGGAATAGGAGCGCACGAGAGCAACCTGAGCTTCATCAGAGGTGACGCAACATCTCCAAGTAGAGAACTTCTAATTGGAGCTTCTGGCCATTTGTCGCCTCATCCAATCCAACTAGACGATGCGCAACACCACTACAAATGTGCTGGACCTCAGGGTGCTTTGATCAAACCTGTAGATCAGCCTATACCTTCGATCGAAGTCCGCCATCTACCAGTTCCTCCAGCATACTCCAGAGTCGTCGGATCACTAACCTCTCACCTAGAAGGGATCTTGACCATCCAACTGTGACTTTTTCTGTGATGTCAGATCTGATTTCGAGCAGATCTGAGATGCATGTCTCTGACATTCTCTGCACTGTCAGATCTGCCGAGCAACGGTCATTTGGAATGTATTTTGAGCACCGATATACGTGCGCCACGTTCTTACACTGGGTATATTTCCTTTTTCCCCTGTATTCTGTATTATTTCATTTGAGTCCTATAAATGTAGTATGCAGTTAAAAACTTTTTACAATTAGGACCTTGTACTTTCTACATTTGCATTTTAGTCCATTCGAGTTGTAGTCACATGTTGCTTTACGTGTTGTTTGGGTTATTTGCATCATCTACCTTATGCTTTGATCTAGTTATTTAAAGAATGAAATGTTCTTGTTAATTACATATATGCACCTTGTATGTATGATCATGTGAGCGCACACGTGTTTGCTGGGATTTTTGCATGATATGCCACTAAGCTCTTATTGTTATTTACCATTTGGCCATAAAACTTAAAGTAACTACATATAGGTCCCTATTTGACAGTTTTAACTATTGTCTTTTATTAATTGCAATAAATATTACCTTGTGGCCAAAAATTTCCATAAAATCACATTGGCTTCATACTTTATTGTGCTTACTTGCAAAAAAAATTTATTACCAATTAATTAGTTTTAATATTATTAAAAGTCTACAAATAGTAGATAAATTTCCTTCTTGCCTTATAAAAATCATAAAATTTTGAAAAATCCTTCAAACATTCCACAAAAATTTTGTAGTTGTCTTTTGTCACCTATAAGCTTCAATATAAATCTTATTTAAAAATACATTATAAAAGCCTAAAATTTTACAAAATACTTAAAAATTTATAAAAATCATATAAAATCAACAAAAGAATCCAAAACTTACATTTTAAGTTCTTGTTTGTAGATATTTATTCATAGTTTTTAATAAAAATCACTTCCAGGTGTTTTGAGCACTTTATCTATTTTTAAATTGAAAAATACCCCTGGTTGTGCACTGTTTATTTAATTTTTCACTATTTTTTTATAAAATAACAAAACATCTGAAAATTCCTCAAAATTTTCCAAAAACAGTACAAAATATATAAAACCAAAAATATTTTTATTTCCTTTTTTGATTATTTTGACCTATTTGAAAAATATAAAAAGAGTACTTGTATATTTTCATCTGTTGTGCATGTTTCTCTTATATTGAACAATTAAAAATTTGAAAAATTAAAAACCATTAAATAGACAAATACAAGTCTTTTGATTTCTGAATTGCCTACTTAGTTCTTAATTGTGCTCCTTGAGTTCGAACCTGGTCGCTATACGAGGTTGATAAAGTAGCAAACCGCTAGTTGTCACTATTTAATTTATTAGTGGTTTGAATAATTTTTTTCGATTGATCAATTTGGTTAATTTAGAACAACGACACTTGCTTAATCATTTCCATCTAAGTTAGTCGAGGTCGTGTAATATATCCTCCTCAGAATGCATATTATAATTAGTAGAAGATGATGAGGGGTATGAAGATGGAGAGCGATACATATGAGACAAAATTCCGGACAGGACTCCAACCGCACGAGGGTTGAGGTCAAATCAGATGAGGCAAAATTATGGCTCAAGAAGAGAGTCATCTTGCGTCAGACTAGGAAATCTAAATCGACGGTGATATGAGTGAAAATAAGGCACAATATTCAGCTGAAGATAAGGGTAACCCATGATCATGATTCGAAGATGTTGAACAAAAAATGGACTCAAGAAAAGAAGAAAAGAAGAAAATGACTCGAAGACTGATAATTTGTAGAAAAATGAACACAATTGGATCAAAGTCAGCAATCAAACACCAAGCAAACTCCAATTCACCAACTTAACATAGTGAAGACTGTAAGAGATCGGTCAATTATCTTTTCAATTTTAGAATTAGGTGAATTTCAAACAATTATCCAAACTCACAGGTGTAGTCTCATAGAGTGGTTGTCTTCCAGTCAGTGTAGCACACATGGATCACCAGAACCACTTCATCTACAGTCGGAAGCAAGTGCTTGCAACAAGTATCAGGACCTAAGAGCCGACTCAAGTGCTTAGGGCACACAACCAAGGATGGGGGCTCTAGTCCTTAAGCATACCTACCTCACTCAGTTGGAATACAATATGTGTATAAGAAGGGAGTTTCACTTCCTAATATAATGAATCCAATTGTGTTTGATTATATTGTAAATAAAATTAGCAGTCTCAATTTTATTTTGATGATCACTTTTTGTATAATTTTCATGCATGTGACCTAACAAGGTTTTAATTCATTTAGAATGCTATGGTGATCATAATTAGAGGAAGAGACTCGGAAAGTCTATGTAAGCGGCAATCAATGATGTATGCTAGATAGAGATGCTCACCTTGCTTCCAGCTCTCTTGATGTCAGATGCTAGACAAAATTAAACGTACATTATATGCAAATGCAATCTGATGAAATCACCCTAATATAGGAAATGCAATTAAACGTGAAGAACCAGTGACCGATAACTCGAAGATGGAACCCAAAATTCTGGCATTGGAAACTCTTCTGTACCCATCACAACAGGTCCTGCAAGCGTTGTGTAGAGTCTCTCTCGATGCTCGGTTCCAAACCCAAATAATTAACAATTAAATTTTGACTAAGTCCAAGCAAAGAGCTATAGGTACATGCAATAATTAGGACTGTGGGCCTAGTATATCTATCAAGAAATAATAAACTAATGTTCAATAACATACAATAAATAAAAAGAAAGTCAAAAGACTCAAAACGTGGAAAATAAGGAAAAGAAAGCGGAAAAGCACGAAGAAAACCAACGAGGCCTCTAGATGAACAGACAGCCAGGCAATGAACCTCATGAAGCTTTGAAGTGTCCTAGAGAGTTTAAGTTATTACAAATTATCCGTCTCTCTCTAACTTAAATTGCAAATATAAGAAAATACAATAACGGGCAATGTCTTTAAAAATTCTTATGGTCTTGTCCTGTTGCTCTCTCCTGTCGACTTGTGCTGAAAAGTCGACTAAGCATCACGTGGGTGCATAGGCTTCCTAGGAGTACCTCCCTCGATCTGCTCTCCCTCGTAATAACATCAAACAAGAAGATGGTTAGAATAGTACAAAGTAAAATCAAATAAAATGAGAAATAAATAAATAATAGAAAAGAAGGAATAAAAGAAATCTATGCCCAGTTACTCCACAACAACGACGCCATTTGTTGAGACGAGAATTCAGGTTGTTCCACTAATCAAACAAAATTAGCGGTCATTGAGGTGGCCGACAAAGAATCCCTGAGTCAAACAATGATTAACCTACAATATAGATAAAGAAATACTAAATAGAAATGTGGAGTTAAAAAATATTATAACTCTACAAAATGTGTGTATAGGTGTAAGTATATGTAGAGTGTCCAACATAGGAAGCAGAAAGAATAGATTTAGATTGAGAATTGAATTCCAAAATACACCTCTTCTTACCTTTTTATTTTTTTTCTGGGGTTTTAATTATATATTTTTTATGGATTTTTGTTTTTATATTTTTTATATGTTTTTACTTTTCTAGTTTTTATTTTATTTTTATATTTTCTGATTTTTAATTTTATTTTAAAGATAAAATATATATAAATATATAATAATATATACTATATAATAAATGTATATAAATAGATATAAAATACGAAAATACCCTAAGGGATAATCCTTTTTTTATTTTTTTTAAAGGTTATAAAATATTTTTTTGGTATTTTTAGTAGTAATAATAGTATTATTATTATATAAGCAAATATAAATATATATATATAAAGATGTAGGCTGTTATATTTATAAATATAGATAAAAATATTCAAAAAATAGTAAAATAACTTATTTTTGTCTTGTTTGTATTGTTTCTATTTTGGGGCTTTTCTTAGAATTTTTGCTATTTTTATTTTTAAATGAATAAAAATGTCAAAACAATGACTCATATTAATAGGTTGAATTGTTTTGAAATTTAAAATAGATAAACGCACTAAATTATAGATACAATTAACAATATTCATAGCAAAAATAAATGTTTTAGGATTTTTGTAGGATATGTATTCATTTTTATAAATATTTTGGAGCTTTTAAATTTTCAGTTCTTTTCTTTTGTATTTTTTAGTGATTTTTGGTCAATAATTATAAAATATAATAATAAACACTATTTTTTTAAAAAAATGTTAAAGTTGAGTTTATACTTGTTGTAATTGTTATAGCCAACATGGAATAAATTAATAGTTTGTGTATTTTAAAAAAAAGGAAAATAGTTTTAAATGAACCAAGATAAATATATGTGATTTATGATATGTCCAGGCACTTAAAATAATTTTCCTATGCAAAATGACATTTAATCAAAAATAATAACAAAAAGAAAGTACAATGTTGACAAGGACCTATTTGCAATTTCCTAAAAGTATTTTTAAATTTTCAAACTCCTTAAAGAAATCCATGTCCTAAAATGCAAAATGCCCTGAATATTTAAGAAGTGAGCAGGGCCCCTTTTATGAAAGACTGAGCCCCATTCTAGGTACCAACTAGATTATAGCTTCGTCTTGGGGACTATATGTCGTATGTCGTACCACTATGCTAATATCTGCAATTCTAGTGTCGCATCTTTGTCTCCATGGATATTTGACATACAGGACACGGACGGGAATGTAGGCATGACTCCGACTCATCTCCCTCTAAGCTAGGGCCCAGACAAAAAACCAACCTTCGATCCAAACATGTGAACCTTTTCATTTTTTCCGACCAATCTCAGTCTGACATACTTCGTACACTGGCTACAAAGAAGCTATTGATATTTGAGCCGGATATATCATACAAGTGGTGACTCTTTGTCTCGTAGGGCTAGGTTTCTGGAAAGGAGCCGACCTATCGAGCTTACTAAAAATATAATGGCGAAAAGGGATCTCTCCCATTCGAGAGGCCTCCCAATATGGTCCACTTACCACGCACTGTGAAAAGGCTTCCGCAACGGTGAGATCATGGCCACTCTTGGCATTCTTATCCTTGGAGTGTAGTTTGTGAGTAGGGTGAATCCTAGTAAGGCCTGAGATTAGACTTAATGGTTGGAGGATACTGTTAAAGGTAATGTTCATGGTTTCACATCCCATACACATATACCCTCCCTTGGCTATTTTACCAATTAATAAAATGCGGTGGTCCTTTATGCAAAATAGAAAAAGGTTATCACTAGAATTTCATTTTATAGGATGAAAATGAAATACAAGAAACAAAAGGGTCCACATATAAAATGCCCACTCCATCATGCGTACATGCACATGAGGTTATGTGGCAATGGACCAAAGTGCAAATAACAGAAACCTAGGGTTCTTAATAAAATTTATATAAAAATTATATAATCGTAGATAGAAGTTTTAGACTAAAAAAATACAAAAATGGTGGGGGTATGTGGCAAAAATACCCCCACTAAGGTGTGAGAAGACGAATGGATGGTCTTCACTTAGATGTGTGTTGCCTCGTCGCTATGCGATGCTGGTTCATCGGTGAACGACGGAGATTATATCTCAACTGGAGATCTGATGGGGGAGTGTGGAGTGTTTCGAAGACAGTTGAGGCTCCCGGTAATGGACCTCGATCAGATAGTTGTGAACCTCACTAGAAGAACAAGGAAGAACACAATGCAGGCTGAGCTTCAATCTGCGATGATGGCTGACTCCAATAATGTGGGGACATCCTAAGGGTCGTAAAACTGAGATGGAGGCTCCCCGAAGCTACTGAAGGTGATGAATAAATCCGAGACCCAGAGATGGGGTCCTTGAAGGTTGGCAAAGCTCAAGCACCTGGGTGACCACATTCTTTGAAAAAAATCACCTAGACTGAGGCTTTGGAATTTCAGAACCTGCACGTGAAGTTCAAGCACACATAAAAGGGGCTATTTGGGGTTTGATTCGGGTGATATGACTCAAAATGGAGTTGGGCGGAGGTCTCCGACAGACGATGATGGAGGGAGACATGATCTCCTGATTAATATAGGATCAGGTTGAATGAAGTGTGGATCGTATAAGAAGCAATGGGAAATGAAATGGGGGTGAAAGGTGGGTCAGAGAGAAATTGGGTAATGATGAAACTGTGGCCGCAGTAGAGCTACGGTGAACAGCGAGAATTAAAACTACACTACTGCAGTGAATCATAGTGCAAATAGAAGCAGGAAATTAAATTTAACATAAAAATTACATAATTTACTATTACACTATGGCTCAATCTACCGGAGCAAGGATCCGAGTGGACCACCAAGCGAAGCTTCGCTGGTGATGCGGATCAATGTTTAACCTACATTCCGATGCGTTGCAAATCAATGTAGAGGTCGTTGTCATCTTGTTCAACTAGCTAGGATATGGATCTGATGGTGGAAACGCATGAATATGGATCAAAATAAAACTGGAGTACGACGAGGGTATATGTACATGCTCGGGTTTGAAGGGCGTGACAACTCAATCCAACGATCCTCAAATCGAGGCAAGGTGTGCACGTGAAAGATCTATGATTGAGGAACGAAAGTCGTGAAGGAATCGATCTAAAAAAATGAAAGAATATTGTGGTAAAAATCAAAGAAGTCAAGAGTTATAGTATCTAATTGAGCAAACCTAGGGAGGTCGGATAGTTGACCGAGGTCAACTGAGATCGGTCTTCCATCGGTCCACGCCAGCTCATAGGTGATAAAACAGGGGAAATCTTTATAATTCAATTAAAAATAATAAATGATTTTATTATTTTCTATTCAAAACGTAAACATTATTTATTATTTTATTTAGTATTTTATGGTACTTTTATTTTTTTTTATCAGTTTATTTCTTGTATGTTACTTTTTACAAGTATAAATATAGGTATATTTACCTATATAGTATGCATTTTATTTTTATTTTCAATTTTGGATTTTATTATTTTATGTACTTATTTTATATATTTATAACTAAATTAAATACACATCAATATATTTTTATTATATTTTTTCGAAGTTATTTGTACACTTAAATAAATATATACATTTATTATATAGGTAAATGTAAGTATAATTCACCTATGTATTATAGTGCACTTATTTATTTTAAGGTATTTTTAATTGTTTTATTTTACTTTAATTACATACATGTATTTTTAATAATAGGTACAAAAATTATAAAAATATAAAAGAGTAAAAAATGTAACGAATAAATATAATGAATGTTATATACACGTATATTACATAATAGAGATTGGTTGAAAAGCCAAGTCTAGCATCTTAAATCTAAATTGAATGAAATCACCTTCATTAAATAGACACTTTAATTTATGAACACCAAAGGTGAGCTTGGTGAATTTTGAGTTCATACGAAGAAGATACAGGTGAAGTTTTCTTTGTAATTTTTTATTCTTAGTTTATAGGGCACATTGTACTTTATTTTTAAGTGAAATAAATTTTGTATTTTTCTATGTATTTTTCTCTACAAGTTTCATGTTAAAAGTTTATTGATTTGAGATATAAATAACAAAATAGATCCTAAATTGAATTATTGAGGAATAAAAATTGGGGTTTTTAATGAGAATTTTGGCCCTTATCCCCTCTCCTTTATTCATTGCCGGCCAAGTCAATTCTTGACTAGTCTCGAGGTTTAAGGTCATTCAATACCTTTGATATTCCATTTCCTTTTCTTTTCCTTTCTTTATTCTTTTATTTTGGCATTAAATACAATATTTTATACAATATTTATAGAATAAATAATAAATATTATTTTATACAAAATAATGCTATTTACATGCATTTATCTAGGGTTTAATGGCAAAAACAATAAAGATGATGAAATGAAGATTCTACAATAGCTGGAATTGAATCAACAACGAACATGAATGTGTCATGCATAAAAGACGATTTTAACAGTTGTCCATCACTATAAAAGATTGTGCATCATATGAAAAACTTGATATGATGATGCGTCCGTTGTCACACACATTTTTCACGATGAAAGGCCCGGATCATTTGCTCTTCAGCTTGCCGGGAAACAACTTTAACTTAACATCGGACAATCATACTTTCTTATTTGGTTTAAAACTATTCGTCTAATATGCTTGGCATGCCATCGTTTGATCTTTTTTTATACATGAGCTATTGTCATATGCCAAGTCTTTGAATTCCAACAAATGATTTAGGACTAGCTTTCTGTTTTTCCCGACTTGCTCTTTATCCATATTGCATACACAAAAAGCCCACACAGATTTATGAATTAGTTCTATGGGAAAATAGCATGGTTTTCCATAAACAAGGCAGCAGGGATACATGCCAAGCGGAGACTTGTACGCGGTATGATAAGGCCAAAGAACTGTGTTAAGAAATCTGACCAGTTCTTGCAATCAGGACATACAAGTTTTTGTAGAATTTTTTTATCTCCCTGTTTGAACACTTAGCCAAGCCATTAGTATGTGTGTGGTATGGAGATGTGACACGGTATTCTATGTCGTTCTCCTTGGTCAACTTCTTGACCTCTTTGTCTATGAAATGACTTCTCACATCTGATATTAGTATCTTCGGTATCCTGAACGGTGCAATGATATTTCTCTGAGGAATTGACAGAAGGTGTGACTGTCGGCACCTCAAGTAGGGATAACTAAATAAAATTCTAATTTGATGTAAAATGAATCGAATTTGAATATTCAAAAATCCAAGTGAATTGAATTTGAATTTAGATAGGAAATTCATTTAAAATTCGATTCGGATTCAAAAATTTCATAATCAATTGAATATGAAACTATTGGATTCGAATGTAGTGATAGGATTAACACCCCTACTCACCACCTGTAACCTTAGAGAGAGAGAGAGAGTTAAATACAAATGAGTTTTTTGGGACGGTTCTCCTATCTGCTCTTTACATAGTATGGTTCCATGATGTTTATATACACTTCCACATTGTTGTTTTCTACAATAAATGTGACTTGCTTGAGCAACAAAGAGATGGCAAATCTGAAAGAGAAAAAACGAAGAACAACGTATAAGGAGTGAATCTGCATTTTCCTGACGTACCGGATAGCAAAAACTATCCTGGAAAGTAAAGAGTTGTATAATGTCATAATGTACACAGAAATGCGAATAATTAACTCGCAACACTCCATGATATTATTTTTCTACAGACTGAGGATGTTGAGAATGGAGACCCTATTCCTGATTAATCTTTGGAACAGGGACTCCATTTTCATCTCCGCACCGTCAATTTTTGCCTTCAATCCCAACAGCTGCCTCTCCAAGTCATGCACATTCGCATGCTTGCACAACTCCTTCTTGGTCAAGGCATGGAGTTGGGCCTCCAGACATTAAATCTCACGTGAGCATTCGTCGTCTGCTATACATGCCACTCTCGATCTTGACCTTTTCGTCAAGGCCTTCGAAAGGAGACTCCAACCGTTTGAGCTTTGAGCACTCTTGGAGAAGAAACACAAGATCGAGCGACAGATGGTGATGGTCGTTGCTCTCGCTTCCTTCATTGCGGAGACAATAGCTGAGGGGTCGTCACGGGATCCCTTAAAGGAAGGATAGAGATCGCATCTTTCCTCCATCTGCTTCAGCACCTTCAAGAACGCGTGCATCTCTTTCCTGGCACTCTTCCTCGAGGAGATGTATGCCCCAACTCTTCCTAGCAAAGCGCTGTCTCCATCCTTCCGTGTCCGCAGAGCTGACCGCAGCTCTTGCGCGTGCTCCTTCATGGAGCACAGAGCGTCCCTCGTAGAGCTGCAGATGTCGAGCAACACCACCGACCCGTCGAGCTCTTCGGCCACCCATCTCCGTGCTTGTTTTGCAGGAGAGCTGCTTGAGCCTGTGGCATCTCGAGAAGATTGTACAGACAGGTGTGCAGCTCCACCAGGCCCTTCAGCCCAGCACCCACATCACAGCTTGACGTAGATGCCCATGTCTTTAGATTGTAGAGCTCCTCCTCGAACCTCTGCACGAGGGGATGCGATGGAGTGGGAAGGCTATTGGAACGGTTGTGGAAAGAGCCGGCCATTTCAGGGTCTGGAGAATTGGTAGGATGAGAGGAAGAGGGAACTCCAGAGTGCTTGAATTATGGGTGAGATGCCATTGCCATCATATATACTTATAACAGACCATAGCAACGATTAGAGCTGAAGGGGGACAGCGGCAATCAAACTACCGTGGGCTTACTGTTCAAATCATGCAGGACCATTTTATATATGTATCTTCAATTAACAAGCAATGCTGGACATGGAGGATGCCTCCGCACCTACCGGACACCGGAAGACATCTGCTTATATATAATGAAGACCCCAACCACTGCGCTTGTGCGCATAATTAAAGATTGAGTGCTGCCGTCCTGCTGGATTAGCAGAGCCCGATCAAAGATTCCTCTGATGTTACCAGCCCACATTTTGGTTCTGTAAGTGATGGACCTATATGTGATTTAGTGGTGTTCCATTGAAAAGTTTGTCATTCCCTTGTGTTAATGTCAAGTATCCATTGACAGAGAGAGTGCTTCTGAAGTGCCATAAACATTACGGACCTTCTATTCGTCGCACTCTAGGCATCACCTTACATTATAACACGGAATCATGGGTTTCCAGGTTCCATGTCGCTTTGGCAGCATCTTCTGCTGCACCATCTCGGTATCGGCCCATACCTGTATGGACGAGGAATAGATCTAACTGCTACTCCCTTCCACTGCATGAATTCATATGATAAAACACTTTAAGGGTGTATTGAACAAGTATCCGGTCCACTGTGCTTTCCTGCCTGGCAGTGTGGTGATGGTTGTGGCAGACTGGATGAGGAACAAAATGAAGAGAGTTCTATGGAAGGTGGATTTTTCAAAGCCTATGACAGTGTAGATTATCAATTCTTTTGGGCATCTCTATATCGAAGGAGTTTCCCGGACAAGTGGATCTCGTGGGTGAAATAATATGTCACGACAACCTCATGTGATGTTCTCGTGAACGAGCATCCTAGAGGGCTATTTCCAGTCGCAATGGGGGGTTCAACAGGGGTGTCCTCTTGCTCCCTTATTTTTCATCCTTATGTCAGATGCATTGACAATAATGGTTGATCGCATTTTGTAGTGGATACTCTAGAGGTGAGATATCAGTACTCATTCTTCACTATGTAGACGAGGCCATTTGATTGGTTGATGGTGGTACAGAGAGCTGTAAAGGACTATATGTGGTCCTTGACATATTTTGGTGATGTATTAGGGTTGAAACTCAATAGAGGAAAATCAGACTTTATGCCTTTTGGCTTGATAGAGGAAGAGATCGACTTGTAAGAAGGCTGGCTTAGGTCATAGCGGAGGGAGATGCCCTTACGCTATCGTGGTGTGCCTTTGATGGTGGGAAGGATGTGTCTGATTGATTGGCTACCTATGGTTGAGAAGATTGAGCAGAAGTTGGCAGGCTGAATATCTCTGTTGTTGTCTAGAGGTGGTAGGTTGGTGCTTGTGAGATCAGTCTTGTCTGCGATCTCTATCTTTTTCTTTTCATATATGATATTGCCTGTGGGGGTGAGGAAGAGATTGGAGAAAATTATGAGATGATTCTTTTGGTCATCTTTGGTAGTTCTAATGGGTGGCCTCTGATGGATCGGAACACGATTTCTCGATCCAAGGATGATGGTGTCCTTCGGGTATGAAGTCTAGAGGAGATGAATAAGGCACTGCTTAGTAAATGGATCATGAGAATATGGAGTGACTGTGACAGTTTGGTGTGCAATCTAGTTCAGGAAATCTATAACTGAGGTTCCTCCTTATCAGCACATGAGGAGGTAAGGAATGCACCCTCACATTTCTGGAGAGGAATTTGTTCTGTGGTCCAAGATATCCGACCTTTCATGAGGTCGGTGGTTGGAAATGGTGATGGTTTTATCTTTTGGGTAGATGATTAAAGCGAAAGCAGTGCTCTTGGTGTGAGATCTCCACATCTCCGGGCATTGGCTGCTAACCTGAACTGCTCTATGGAGAATGTGTGGGATGGTCAATCTTTTCTACCGCAACTTAGATGTGAACTTTCATATCAGTGTTTGGATGAGTTGTTGGTAATTCTTGAAGAGCAGGATATTGTCGAAGGACCCACGGTGGGGCATGATTGTTGATGTTGGTGTGGTGGAACCTTCTCGGTGGGGAAGGCATACAGGTACCTTAAGGGGTCCATGACTTTGACCCAGGGGGTTACGTGGTGGACTGTAGAAGGTTATGGAAATGGAAAATTCTGATTCATATAAAGGTCTTCATGTGGTTATTTAGAAGGGGGAGATTGTTAACTGGGGCCAGATTGGTGCACTTCATGCAGATGGTGGATCTTGTTTGTCATCGATGTCAGGTGGATACCGAGGATGCGGATCACTTATTTTTCAGGTGCATAAGTGCGATGGATGCTTGGAATCTTTTTGGAAATCCAATGATAGCAAATGATGGGGTTACTGATTTTTGGGAATCCATTGGCGCAAACTAGAATGGACTAGAGAAGGAGAGGGCGAGCCGAATTGCAATGATATGGGTTGTCTGGGTGGCTAGAAACAGGGTGATCTTTAAGCAGGAACGATGTTATGGTGAGAATATTGTGGTGCAAGAAGTCGATAGTTGATACTTAATCCCTATAGAATAGTCTTGTTGTTTGTTGCATGACATTTGTACAACATTTCGGTTAATAAAAGATGAAGTTTTTGGGCACACACCTATACGGTGGAAGCTCTTTTTTCTTTCAAAAAAAAATATATGCAACCACATAGATCGAATGTATACCTATTATATTAATAGCTAAACAAAATTTATATTAATCCATTATTTATAGTTCCTTTATCTTTAAGATCGAAATCCAAGTTGTCCAACTCTACTTCAATAATTATAAAGCTCCATAGGTTTCGATCTCCAAAGATAAATAGATTTCATATATCGTGGTAATATGAAAAATAGATAGGCTTAGGCTCTGTTCGTTTGAGGGATAGGATAAGGTTTAAGGTCTATATCTGTCCTTCTCCCCCGAATTTGTTGTCTCTTGATAGACAATCAATGTTTTGCTAATAAAGTCAAGATGAGGGATATGGTTCGGTTCCTCTCTCTCTTCATTATCATCCACTTCCATCATAAAAAATACAAATAATTACTGCTCATTCCTTTTTATCTCTCTAACGCAACTATTTTCTACCTCTTATCCGTTCTTTTGAATCGAAAAAAAAACTAGCAAATAACTATCACTTATCTCACGAAATCATATTTCTCCAACCAAACATAAATGAGGGATAACCCCATTATTCCTCCGTATCCCTCTACCAACGGGTCTATATAGACAAAACACACTTTTAATTCATACAGTTGGGATTTCAATTTGGATTTCGCAAAAAAGAAAATCAGGACACTATGGATTCTGTAACAGATCAACCCTCCACATGGAATTCGTTATGAAATTAAAGACCAGTTTGTGCATTCAACCTATGTTTTGGGCTTTTAGAAGTTTCCAACAATTTCTTGATTTTTAAAGAAAAATCGAGACCTCGACCATAAAGCATCACATACACAAGCAACTACAAAAAAACATATATCAAAAAATATATTAATGTAAATAAAAAATATGAAGGATTAAATTGGTTGTTGGGAACATAATCCTCGTACAAATCGAATGGTAGAAAACACAAATGTTGATAAGTAGATCATGCATGGTATGACTAATTAAGATAACTATAAACATGGATTAAATTCAATCGTATAAAAATCAACCACAAATGCATGAAAAATTTTAACGTGGAAAACCTCAATTTGGCGGTAAAAACCGACGGGTTGATCGTAGACCAAAATAAATAACAATACAAATCAGTCTCGTGTAAGGTTGACTATACAAAGTTGATTCTTATATGATGCTATAGATAATCAAACAATGGAGAAAAGTAAAGAAGAAAAATATTAACAAGTTGATAAAACTTTGCTTCCAAACTATAGGGAAATATGGTAGAGAGTAAAAACTCCAAAAATTTCTCTCTCCAAGCCATGTTACTATATTCATAGACCTTTGTTTGATATGCACATCCTCCTCTCTATTTCCAATCCATCAGGAACCATGTGCATCCATTAAATAATCTCTCATGTGGTAACTAGAATGATGTCATCAATCAATGAAAAAATAATAGCATTCATCAAATCAAATATTCAAATGTTATCAATTCTAATTTACGTTAAACTAATATTGTTACAAATAAGAATAAGTTTTGACATGAGTGAAACTTACCCAACAAATCTCCCTCTTCATCGATGATACGAGAATTGCTCCAAAATGATGATGGAACAATATTTTTCAAACTTTCCATGTGGCAAAGTCCTTCTCATCATATCAGCACCATTATCTTTTTTTTTAAAATGAGTGAAAGTTTATTTATCATAATATAGTAAAGGATAGTTAGGATGATGACTAGGCTCCACCACACCAAAAATCCCTCAATGTTTCAAAAGAGAGGAGGTTGGGGGCCCACACATACGCATGGCAAAAATAAAAGTGTTATCATCACTCAAGACCCCCAACCATCAAAGTTCCAGACTACAAAATAGCAAAAGCCAAAACATCAAGGACATAAACCAAAAGGTAATAGATCGGATCCATCTTAACCCCATAAAAAAATTGGCCCTTGGGGTGAGAGTTCTTATACATCGATTACTCCAATCAGGATCTTTAGACAAGACATAACGTGGGTTATAAACGGTATTAGGGATCAGTGGATGAGAGTTACTCTCACAGGTAAAGGCGGGATTTTGGCTTTTCATCTGTTACTCTTGCATGTAAAGGCGAGATTTTTGATTTTCCATCCTTGAAGTTTGGTTTTGAATTTGGCAATATTTGGCTCCTAATTCACAATTTTAAGCCTAGATGTTGATAAAGAAAAACCCAAATAAGAAAAGGGGAAGGAACCGATCAACCAACCAAGAAAGTTTTTACCCTAGAAAGCATAACACTATTGATATTAACAGTAAAAAATTTCACATTTTGAATCATTCATTTCGAGTCCAAAGAGTTTGCTAAAAATCCTAAGTGTTAAAGAACGTTTTTGAGCTTTCCTTCAACAAATTAAGTGAGGATCATGAGATCATCAACGAACTGAATATCGGTGATCATAGCATCCATGGCCTTCTTAAAGAAATCTTTTAATTAACCCTTAGAGGCTAATTTGACTAATATTGCTACAAGAATAGAAAGAGAGTGAGAAATAAAAGAGGGGAAATCAAGTCGCATTGATGACCCCCCCCCCTTGTGACTGAAGCCAACCCAAAGAAGAGACATTAACCATGAAGGAAACTCTAGTCGATTCGAGGAATGCGTAGATCCAACAAATGAAGATGTTATGGTAATTAGCAGATTTAAAGGATACACAAAATAAATAGCCAGTGAAGTGTGTCAAATGCTTTGCAAAACTAAATCTCTAAGATCAAGACCTTGGTGCTCGATCGAGACCATTCATTGAGGTTTGTCAAGGCCATAGTGAATGCATTTGTAGCAAATTGACTTTTAAGGAAAGCAAATTGCGAAGGTAGAATAGACTCGGAAAGAATATGATCCCAATAGCTAGTAATAATAACCTCAAAGATTATTCGGATATGAAAGTTGATCAGGTTGATAGTGAAATAACAAGAGAACGGTGTGTCTAACATCCAATCTTAGACGGCTTGCGGTGTCCGACAAGTCGGATCTAACAATTGTTTTTTTGGCACCTCTCTCGACTCTTGACAATTAAATCAAGCGCAATATCAACAATTAACCCACAACAATGATTAAGCAAATAAATTTAGGTGATATAAACTTTATTATACCCTACAAAGAATGTGTATAGTACGCAAGCAGTAGGGATTGAACCATAAAGGAGCACACGAGGTAGAGTAACAAAAAATAGTTGACAACTTAGAGTATTATAGTGTTTTTAATTTTAATTAGTTTGTGGGGTTTTTAAATTTTTATATTTTTTGTATTTTTAATTTTGTAGATTTTTAATTTTTAATTTAGAAAATAAAATATAAGATAATATCAAACATATTATATATAAGTATATAAAGAACAAATTAAAAGAGATGTTCTTAGATTTTCCAGATAGAACAAATACATTCCAAAATTCAAAGAAAAAATATTTTTGTATTTAAAAAAAAATCTTTACTTATGGTATTTTTTGGATATTTTTTTATAATTATGGATTTTTAAATAACGGAATACATCATATAAACAAAATAGTAAATAATGAAACTTGAAATGGTCTTAATAATTATCTATCCAATCAGATTAAATTCAAATTCATTTTCCTAAATACTATATAATCTAAAGAAAATTCAGAAACATAATAAAAATATGACTTTTCTGTAAATTTTTAGAATTTTTGTAATATTTTCTGAGTTTTTCAATTTTTAGGAGTTTTATGTAATATTTTGCAAAAACACTTGGTCAAAAGAGCAAATATATATATATAAACATCGACAAATTTTTTAGATTTTTTTCAAAAATATTTTCTAACTTTTATTGATTTTTAAATGCTAAATAGGATAAAATGTGATATTTTATATTTTTGTAAATAAAAAATAATGTTAATTTCCTTGAGAAAAATATATGTGACGTAATATTGTTCCAAACACTTAAGATAATTTTACTATGATTTTTAGGTGGAAATTATATTTTTAATAATTGAAATATTGCAGAATAGGTTTCTAGTTGTAATTTTGAAGAAGTATCCAAGCATTTTAAACAAGTCTATTAGCATACATGCAATATTTCTACATTTTAAAACATTATCCATACTAGCATGGGTATAAATGTAATTATCCCTTACAACAGGGCCTTGTATGAAAATTAATCAAAATAAATGCACTGATATTCAATGTTTTTGAACCAAAATAAAATGCAAAACTCGCAAGTGTATCCACGTAAGAATCTCATCTTCTCACGCACATAAGCATGCGAGGTGACATGGATTGGGCTAAAATGCAAATAGAAGAAAGTTGTAGCTCTTTAATGTAAATATTACAGAAATATTTGAACTGTAAATGAAGGTTTTGTTCTAAATAATGAAAATTGCACATAGATGTAGGCGCAAAATACCCCTTAATAGGCGCTAATGGACAACAGATGGAGCACAACAAACGATCGATGTCGTTTCAAAGATGGAGCGTGGAGATTAGATCCTGCCCTCTTATATGGCGGCTTTGGTGGGATTGATCAAATGAGTTCTGCAAACCTTGGCTATAGTTCTTGTTCTAACACATGCGAGCATGCCTGGAAGAACATGGAAGAAGGCTCGACTCGGCGAGCTTCGATCTGACCAATCTCCTGATCCTGTGGTTCTCTTGGCTTGGTGAGTTTCTTAAAATTATCCTAGGGTAGTTATGTGTCGACTCGTAGTCTCAAATAGTTCCAGATCTCGCTGAGGAGAGACTTAGAGCTTGAAGAAGCTCGGAGACCGGGAGCTTCTGTCTAGGATAAAATCAGGCCCCATAAGGGGCCCCCTAGGTTACTACCTCCACTAGAAGACTCTTGTTTTGATATCGAAGCTCCTCAACCCGATAGCATCTCAAAAAATTAGTGGGATGGATGTGGGGGAGGTACTGTGCTGAGAGGCGACAGAGGAGTATTGATCTCCATGATTTGAGTGATATCAAGGGTAGAAATGGATTGGGGCAAAAGAAGATGAGTAGGAGAAGTTGCAGAGGTAATCATGCATGTCAGAGAATGGTTGGATCACACTGAATAGAGGCCAGAGCTTGGAGATCTAGCGAACTGCAACTTTTAGATTTTAGGATAGAGGAAATGAAATCAACTAAAATAAAATGTGGGGTTATGCTAATGATACTTCTACGAATTGAAAAAACAAAGAGAAATGAAGCTCACATGCCTGATGTGGACAGGAACAAGGTATTGCCGGAGAGGCTTCAATGATGAGTTGAATCACCTCAAGATCGCTTCCTTTTCATTGTGATTCGATGGGGACCACTGTCTGTCACCAAGGGTGGCTCTAAGCTTCGATCCAATGGGTCAAAAGTAGATCAAGAGGGATTAGATTCTAATCAAATCTCAAAAATTTACTTTATAGCTGTGACGAAAAGTCTTGAAAGGTTTAGGGTTTCGACATGGATCGATGTGATATTCACTAGATATTTGGTATGGCGTTGAGGAGCAAGGATCGAGGAGGAGATTTCATGAATTAGGTGAGGCGGTTTTTTCAATGTACAATGAGGGGAAAATCAGTGAAATGAGGGAGTTAGTGGTTCTGATAGAGCTAGAACTGTAGGGGTTCAGATGATTGGTGTGTCAAACAAGGAGGGGCGCCATTGGTTCCTGTCAGTTGCAAGAGGACAAAACTGAAATAAAAACAAAAATAAAAGAGAAATAAGATAGCAAATGATATTATTAATTTTTTCTTAAAACATGAAAGTTGTTCCTTATTTTATGTATTATTTTCAGGTGATTTTTATTTATTTTAATCAGCCTATTTATTAAAAATAATTTTTACAAGTATAATTATAGGTATAAATATGTATATATTATGTATTTAATTTTTATTTTGTATTTTAGAGTTTATTATTTTATGTATATGATTTATATATTTATAATATATTTAAGTATGTATTTATATGTTTTATTTTTTGAGTATTTATACACTTAAATAAATTTAGATATATTGTAGGTAAAATATATCTATGTGTTTTGTTACATTATTTATTTTAATGAGTTTAATATTTTTATTTTATGTTTATTATTTCCATGTTCAAATAATATTTAAAAGTTTATAAAAACACAGGAAGGTTACAAATACAAAGAATGAATTAAATCAATATAATATATTGTTATACATTATAATAGGGACTCAAAGTCAACTTTTGCATCTTAACTTCAATTTAAATGAAATCACCTTCATTTTGACAGATAATTTAGTTTAGTGTATAATAAAGGTGTGTTTATCAATTTTGAGTTCATGTGGAGAAGATATTGATTTGTGAAGTTCTGTTTGTGGCTTTTCATCTGTGTGTCCTAGAAACATGGTGTGTTATTTCTATGTGCAATTATTTTTGTATTTTTCTATGTATTTTTATGTGCATGATTTGTGTTGAAAATATTTTAATTTGAAGTGTGTGGGAGTGTGTATGAATTAATGTAAGTTTCAGCTATATATAGCGTACTGGTCACCTAGGGTTTCTTGGTGATAGGGTTATTTTGTGCGTATTTATTGCCCTTATCTCCCCCTACTTTATTCCTTATCGACAAAGTCAATATTTACTTACTCTCGGAGTTTAGGGCCATTCAGTTTTTGCAATACTTCCTTATCTATCTTTTATTTTCTTTATTAATTTATTTTGTGTTTAAACACATGTATTTAAGTACTATTTACAGACAACAGTTAGAAAGTTAATTTGTGCAGGTTAGCTATATTTACATGTATATAGATAGGATTTTAAAGATAAAATAAAGGAATAAAGGTGTGTGAATGGGTACATCTCCCCATATACTTACCTTTGCTAGTCCCTAGCAAACACTTATTAGGATAATAGGTTAAGCAAAAGAAAAATAAAGGAAAAAACAAAGAAGGTAGAATGATCATGATTTTTAAACTTGTCTTTACAAAATCAAAGTGTGGATCTTAGTTAAGACCTTTAGATTATCAATGTGTTCATAACTAAATTAAGGTTAGGACTTGCGACTCAACGAGCCTTAGATTCCAAGCTCCTTTATTCATTTCAACTCTACAGTCTTGTCAAAGCCGTATTTTCAAACGTATACTCTTCTAACCTTGAAATGACATGTACCAAGTATGTGGATGGTGTTAGATCTTCCCTAGATGAGCCACTAGACAATCTAGTGGTCTCTTCCTCTGGTAACTCGTCCTCAGGGAGATGAATGTTTCCTTCTAAGTTCAGGTGCATGTGAGTTCATAAGGAAGGGGGAAGAAGCTAGAAGAAGGGAAAAGAAGTGGAAATGGACTAGTGTAGTCACATTTCCTTGTGAAGTTTGGTTAGTCTAGCCAAGACTCCACCAAGAATCGGGTCTTTTCTGAAGCTCAAAAATTTTTAAATTTTTCGTATAGGCTTCTTTTTTATATTCTTTATTTGGCATTACACTGCATTCTTGTTTGCCTTGACAGATAAAGAATTTTTTGATACGCCCGTGTTTTGGAGTCTTAGAAAAAATTGTGCTAACTACAACAGACCATCCCTCACCTGAAACTTTATTTCAATCCAGTTTCCTGTCATTAGATGTCCATGCTACTAGAGAAACGTCATGTTGAAGTACCGATTTTAGCAGCCTCCAAGAATGGTTCCTGAGCCACCCTTAATGAAGCGGTCTATTATCATCCAGACTTAGATGCCTAAATCTTTCAACAACATATCTTGGTTGAGCTATGTTCTGAGTGTGATGTTCTAAGTCAAGTCATTATCTCAAGAATCATACAATAACTTGAAAAGATCTAGTTTGTCATATTGATTTGACACATGAATAGACTCTTTTTGAACCAAAAGAATTAAGTCAAAAAACCTGAAGCATCTCAATTCCATTCCTTAATAGGGTCCTATGTAATTAAGTGGATTAATAACTAGACCAAGCTTCAATCTTCGAATTTTATTCAGACTTATTAAATTGTCAAAAATCATTCATAAAATGCTTATGCAATGCAAGGAAATATTTTTGTGAAAATAATTTATGGTTTTAAACTTTTTATGTGATTTTCAAAAAGTTTTTGCAATTTTTTGTAGAATTTCGAAAACATCTTGTAAATTTCTTGGTGTCTTGAGAGTTTTCATATTTTTATGGGATTTTTCTAGAAAAGCAAATAGAGTTAGTGCATTAGTGTAGATTTTATGAGTGTTCTTTATTGTATACCCTTACCCAATATAGTATAGTAGCCATATTATTGAAAATACAAAAGTATGAGTTTTGGCTAAAGTATATACAATTGTATATACAACCCCCTATACTTAGTGTGAATAATGTCCTCATAGAGATCAAAGATAAAAAAAAGACGACATGACTCGTGCTGAGTATAGGGAAACCTAAAATACAATGACTCAAAGAATGTGAAGTCAGTCGTCCCCCCTATAATTAGGATTAACTAATCCTAAGTATAGCCGGCTACACACAAAGCGAGGATGATCGAGGATTAGAATGTACAAAGTCATAGGCTCAACCTGTCGCCCCCTATGCTTAGGGTAAAATATGCCTAAGTATAGACAGAATATCAACAAAACGAGAGATGAGCGAGGGATCAAAGAATGAAAACCTGAGTCAATCACCTCCCTTTTACTTAGGATGAAGAATATCTAAGTATGCAATGATGAAAGGAATGACTGGGTAAACAAAAATATAGAAAAAGAGAAAAAGAAATGAAAAAGAAGAAAAGAAGAAAATAAAATGATATTTTTTTTTCGATTTTCATGTCTCTAGTCCTTCAACCTCTGGAAGCTCTTCTTAGTATATAATTGTTCAGACGAGAATTCAGGTCGGTCCACTAATCAAACACAAGTGGCGATTGCGTGACTGACAAAGAATCCACAAATCAAACAACAATTAGCCTACATATATATAAAGCAATGCATAATATAAATGCGATGTTGAAATTTATTATAAATCTACAAAAAGGTATGCATAGGTGTAAATATATGTTAAGTGTCGAACATAGGGAGAAGGAAGGATAGACTGAGAATTGAATTCCAAAATGTCCCTCTTCTTGCACTTTTATTTTATATTTGTGGGTTTTTAATTAATATTTTTATGGATTTTTGTTTATACAAACTTTATATGTTTTTAGTTTTATAATTTTATTTTGTTTTTATATTTTCTGATTTTTAATTTTCATTTTAAAATAAGATATATATATAAGTAACAAATAAATATAATATAAATATTATAAATAATAATATATACTAATAGATAACAAATCACGAAAATACCCTAAGGTACAATCCTTTTTATTTTTTTAAAGATTGTAAAATATTTTTTGATATTTTTAATAATAATATAAGTAAATATAGTTATATATAAATAATAAAATTTTGTATCAATTATATTTATATATCTATAAATAATAATAAAATAGGTATATTTATATATCTATAAATAATAAAAAATGTAAAATAAAATCTTTTTTATATGTTTTTTATTTTAAGGATTATCTTAGAATTTTTGCTATTAAATGGATAAAAATATTAAAATAGAGACTTATATTAATAGGTCAAATTGTCCTAGAATTTAAAAATATATAAAAGTCCAAATATTTTCCAAACTATTTTTATATATTGGAGATATAGTACAAAAATTCAGAGATAGAAATAAATGTTTTTAGATGTTTGTATATTTTTTCTAGTTTTTATAAGAATTTTGGAGCCTTTTGATTTTTGACGTTTTTCTTTTGTTATTTTTAAGGATTTTTGTTCTGCAGTTATAAAATAAAATAATAACATTATCTAATTATTTTAAAGTTTATAAATATGATTTTATATTTTTTGCATTTTTAATTCAAACTTGTAATATATGCAATTTTTATTTTTTAAAAATAGGAAAATAGGTTTAAATATCCCAATAAAAATATGTGTAATTTATAATATGTTCATGTACTTAAAATCATTTTCATAGAATTTTTAATTTAATAAAAAATAGCAAAAGAAAATACAATGATGGTAGGGACCTTTCTGTAATTTCATAAAAGTATTTTTTGATTTTCGAACCCTTAAAGAAATCTATGTCCTAAAATGCAATATACCTTGAATATTTAATAACCTATATATTGGCAGGGAATTTTTTAAACTCAAAAGAAATAGGTTCTTGATGCAAAATATCCAAAATTTATAACACTTGAATTTAATTTTACGTGACTAAAATGAAATACAAAAAACCCAAGGGTCCCCCTGTAAAATGCATGCTCCTTCATGCACACAGTAACGTGAGGTGACGTGGCGAGGGGCCAAAATGCAAATAATAAAAACCTATTGTTCTTAATACAAATTCTACCAAAAAATATATAATTACATATAAAAGTTTTTTGACTATAACAATAGAAAAATGTGGGGGTATATGGCAAAATTACCCCCATTAAGGCATGGGCACACGACTGGATGATCTTCACTTGGAGTGTGTCGCCTCCTCGTTGCACGAAGACAATTCGCGGGCGGGATGATGAAGATTAGATCTATGCCATAGATTTAGGGGTGGAGTGTGGCATGATCTGACAGTAGATGGGGAACCTGGAGATGGACCAGGATCAGACTATTGTGAACCTCCATGGAAGAGCAAGGAAAAATGTAGCGTAGGCCAAGCTTCAATCCACAATGATGTATGACTCTGACCACCTGGGGATGTCCCAAGGGACGCAAAACCAAGCTAGAGGATCCCTGAAGCTACTGGAGGTGCTGGGATAAGTCCGAGACCCAGTGATGGGGTCCTAGGCGAAACTCAAGCACTTGGGTGACCTTGTTCTTTGATAAAATCACCTTGATTGAGGCTTTCGACCTCTAAAAAATGCACGTGAAGCTTAAGTACACACAATGGAGGCTCCTTGGGATTTGAATCAGGTAAGATGAGTCAAATGGAGTCAGGCGAAGGTCTCCGATGGAAGGTAGCGAAGGGAGACCTAATCTCCTGATCCAGAGAGGATCAAGTTGAATGGAACAGTGCAAGGCAAAGAGGAAGTGATAGTAAATAAAATAGGATAAAAGATAGGTCAGAGAACGATTGGGTAACAACGAAACATTGGCCAGAGCAGAGCTCCGATGGACTACGAGAATTAAAAAATACACTACTACAGTGAATCAAAATGAAAAAAGCCGATCTCTCGCAAAAATAAGCTAACTCGCTCTGTCCTCTGCAACCGACTCATAAAGAAGGAGTCGATCTCTACTCTCTCAACTGATTCAGCTTCCTAAGAAGCCGGTTGATCCTACAGGCCCTGCAAAACTCGTTAGCAGCTAGAAATAATAGTCGCGAGAAGACTCGAGAAAAAACATAGAAAATCCAAGAAAAATCGCGAGAAACAAGAAGAAAGAAAAAATCACAAAATATGATCAAAAATCAAAATATGGCTATCGCCTCCCCGACAACAGCACCATTTTGATAGCGCGAACCTGACTGCGGTTAATAAAGGTTTCACTATAGAAAACCGCAAAGAAAGATCCGTGTTGATCACATAAAGAAATCAATAAAATAGGAGAGAGAGAAAGTGAAGTGAATAAAATGGCTTCTCTCCTATTTTACCTTACACTATTTTATTTTACCAGGCAAGTATGCCTAGGTCGAACTCAAGGAGGCAGAATAGCAAAATTTGGATTTTTGAGGAAAAAAGATATTTTTGTGATTTTTTACTTCTTCTCGAAGAAAATGAGAAAGCGAGAAATCCTTTTTTATTGGTTTTATTTTTTTATTTGACTTTATCTTTTTCAATTTTTTATTTATTTTTCAAAGTGATATTGTTCAAATGATTTATCTTGTGAAAATATGTAAGATATAGGTGATACTATATAATAGAAAGATAGCATGAGCAACGAGCTCGAAACGCACTCAAAACAAACTCAAGACGAAGTCGAATTGTGAAGAATAAAATCTCGATGAAATCGAGATAAAATTCTTCGAAAATCAACTCGAAAAAATCTAGGGTAGTTATATAGCTACCCAAGAAAATCATCACAAAATGATACCAAAAATAGGTCCAAATGTACCCTACAGTCCAAGGGTATAAAAGCAATAAAATATTTAAAAAAGTTTGCAGTTCAGTCCTCAGTCAGGGACTCAAATGCAAAGAAAACTAAAAGTATTATATTTATGTCCCTGCACGGGGACCTAGATGCAATTCTGGAAACCTTTGGAGCGAGTCTGTAATTCTGGATTTCTGGCGGGTTTATAATGCAAAATCCACATCGGTTCGCAGTCAACGGCCCAGATTAGACGCTGGGGCTTGATCTGATCCGTCCGCGTAGGACACGTGTCAGAAGCTTGTGTTCTCCCGTGTTCTTGTGGATCTTCAACTTCTCTACGCGGATAGCGACTGTGGCGTCTTCTCAGTTTTCTCCCCGGTGACTGGTGTTGACTTTGGGCCTCCAGTAGGGCCAGGAGGGAGACGCCTTCTCCCTCCGAGTTCGCTTGTGGGATCCTCCAAAGGTGGTGCAGATCGGGCGAGGAAAAGCTGGTGAAGATGGCCGGTCCGGCTAGTCCTGGAAGATGATGATGCAGCTTCTATTTTGATTGTTCTTTGAACTTTGAAGCTCCAGATGATCTGTGGTTTTGCTCCAAATGAAAGATGATCTGCAATCAATGATTTATATGCTCGATTCGTTAAAGAATCGGTCAAGGAATTAGCGATTTGCATGGCAAGAATAGGTTTCCAGAAAATGTGAAATAGCGAAAGTATGAAAAATGCAAAGGAGGTTTGGAACAAATCAAAAAAGGATTTGAGTGTTGAATGTGGTAGGCATCTAAGGAGAGGAATTATTGATCCTAATTACGTAATTAAGACGGCTAATCATGGCACAGTAATCGAGAATGAAAATTCTAGAATGATGAAGGAAATACCTGTGAATAGAGAGTATATAACTCTGATTGTCTCTCGACGGGGCGGCTTTCCAGAGCTCAACGCGCGCAGTGGCACTATGCAAGGCCAAGGTAGCCTTGAAACGTCTCCTCCGGTCAACCCTCTTCCACGCGAGCAGCCTTGCGTGGAGCTATCACCTCCAGGTCGGGCGGAGCATGTCGGTGAAGGATGGATGACGGCTACTGGAACTAGGAGTTCAGAGAATTCTGGAGAGTTAGTTGGCTCGCGCTAACTTGGAGGTCTTTTATATGTGAATCGAAGAGGAGTTAGGTTAGATCTAAGGGTGTACGTGGATTAAGGAAGTTAGGTGGGTAGATTGGAGGGTTTGGATCGAAGGAAGAGGTTATAGTTGACGTGTAAAATTCGTTGAAGATTGGCTGGTAGGACAGAAGCTGCAACAACTTCTTGGAGAAGAAGACACTAGGTGTTGACACGTGTCAGCACCTGATTGGCCAGATAATAAATATATATTGTAAATTAGATATTAATTAATAAATAATGTTATTTTAAATAGGTATAAAAACAAAAATTATAGACAATTAAATTATCTAAATTATGGCAAAATTACTTTTTATAAATAAAAAATATTGTATGAAATATAAATATTATATGAATAAATAGGTATAAATAATACTTAATAAATTGGTTTTGGATTTTTAATTTAATAAACAATTAATTACATATTAAGTTTATATTTTATTAATTATTAGAATAATAAATAAAGTCGTTGTGAATTTTTGTGGATTTTAATCAATCGATATAGATATATTAATAAATACGGGTATAAGTTAAGTAGTTCAATTTCATATATAAATTAGGGATTTGGATTTAATAAAACTAATAAATAAGCTCCAAAAATTCTGAAATAGATTGTGATTAAAATACGAGATCACAAAAATAATTAAAAATTATAAAATTATTAAAACCGTAAAGGGTGTGTTCTAAATAAAATAAATATCCCAGAAACCATGTTGTCTTTAGGTCCCAAAACTAACTTTTTGCAAACGGACTCCGATTTTAGTGAAATCACCCTCATCAATTGGAGGATGTTATTTTATGAACTTTAAAGGTGAGTAGAGTGAAATTGGAGTTCGTATGAGAAACTTATGATGTTCGGGAAATTGAGAATTTAACAATTTGAAAGTTGGATTTCTTGGCATATATACAAGATAATATTTTTAACTTATTTTTATATTTTTATATACATTGTTATAAAAAAATTAGGAAAAGAGTTTGGTGAAAAAATATATGTACATATGAATTATTAAAAATCAATGAAGATTTGATATTTATTTGACAAATGGTGAAGAATGTGTGGAGTGTATTTTTAATTATTTTTATGATTTTCTTTCCTTATCTCCCCCTACTTGTTTGTTTGTCGACCAACCCATGTTGATTTGGTCTCGGAGGTTAGGATATATAAATATATCTTGCAGCTATATTTATATTTTATAAGTCATGTTGTACATATATACATGTTTACAATCTGTCTTCTTTTCTTTTCTCTACTTTTATTCTTTTATTTATTTACATGTTTTTGATGCATAAAAGTGCATTTTTATTTATGATGAGGTTTTGATAAAAGATGAGAATTAATAGATATTTATATGTTTTGTTAAGGTTTTTAAGACAAAATGCGACAGAAATGTTAATGAATCATGGATTCATCATTGTAACATAGGTATATTTATCTATGTATTTAAGAATTTTATTGTTATTTTGTATTTTGATTTTATTAATTTAATTTGTTATTTTATAAAACTATAACTTATTTTTATATACTTAAATATATTTTTATTATCGTTTTCCTATATATTATCTACACTTAATTAAATAGGTGTATTAATTCCAAAGGTATACATATATGTATTTCATCTATGAATTTTATATAAGTATTCTATTTTAATGTTTTCTTTGTTATTATATTTTATTTTTAATATGCTCATATATTGTAAATAATATTTATAAAATTAAAAAATTAAAAAATTATAAAAAAAATAAGGAATAAATAAAATAAATATTTTAATCATGTATATTGTACAATAGGGGTCAAAAACCTAACTTTCACACCCTAACTCCAAAAAATATGTAACCACCTTCATTAAATGGCTTATTAAATGTTATATAAAATTAAGTGATTTTGATATATTTTGAGTTTTTATTTTAGAGACAAGGGTCTAAGAAATTGGGATTTTGGAAATGTATTCAGATTGTCTCTTTTACATTGTATATTATTTTTGTATGAAATCAATTTTATATTTTTTCTATATTTTATTATCTAAAACTTTCATGTTCAGAATTTATTTATTTGAGGTATGAAAAGTGGAACTAAAAATAGATCCCAAAACTTGATAAAAATGAATAAATAAATGGGAATTTTTATTGTATTTTGGCCCTTATCTCCCCCTACTTTATTCCTTATTGACCTAGTCATCAAGATACCTAGGTCTTGAGGTTTAGGTCATTAAATATCTTTGATATTTTATTATTTTTCTTTTATTTATATAATTTTGATATTAAAAATATTATTTTTTATAATATTAACACAACAATGCATGAATGTTAAATTATGCAAATTAAAGACATTTACATGCATTTACTAGGATTTTTAAGGCTAGAATAATAAAATAAAGGTGATGAAATGGATATTCATCAGCAGATCCTTTATGCAAAATAAAAAAAAAAGTTATAACACTGGAATTTCATTTTACAGGACTAAAATGAAATACAAGAAACAAAAGGGTCCACTTATAAAATGCTGACGCCATCATGCATACATGCACGTGAGGTGATGTAGCGAGGGATAAAAGTACAAATAATAGAACCTAAGGTTTTTAATACAAATTATACAAAAATATATAATTCTAGATAAAAGTTTTTAGACTAAAAATAAAATAAGAAAATGGTGGGGGTAAAAGGCAAAAATACCCCCACTAAGGCGCGAGCGGACGGATGGAAGATCTTCACTTAGGCGTATGTCACATCGTCATTGTGCGATGTCGGTTCGCATGTGAATGATGAAGATTAGATCTCCACTGGAGATTTGAGGGGGTGTGGCGTAATCTGCCGACAGTTAGGGCTCCTGGTAGTGGACCTCAATCGGATGACTGTGGACCTAACTAGAAGAATGGGGAAGAACACAATGTAGGCTGAGCTTCAATCTACAATGTTGGCTGACTCCGACCTCTTAAAGTTGTTGAAGGTGCAAGATAAGTCCAGGACCCAGTAATGGGGGTCCTTGAAGGTTGGAGAGCTTGAACACCTGGATGTCCTCATTATTTGAAAAACTCACCTCAGCTCAGGCTTTGGACCTTCATAATCTGCACGTAAAGCTCAAGCACACACAAAAGGGTCTCTTTGTGGCTCGATTCAGGTGAGAGGAACCAAAATGGAGTTGGGAGGAGGTCTCCGACAGAAGATGATGGAGGGAGACATGATCTCCTGATCCAGATAGGATCAGGTTGAATGAACTGGTGCGGGTCGTATATGAAGCAGTGATAAATGAAATGAGGGTGAAAGGTGGGTTAGAGAATGATTGGGTAATGATGAAACAATTGTCATAGCAAAGCTCCGGTGAACTACGAGAATTAAGAAATACGCTACTATAGTGAATCAAAATGCAAAATAAAAGCAATAAATTAAATCTAAACATAAAAATTACATAATTTACCCTTACACTATAGCTCAATATGCCAGAGAAAGGTGTTGAGTGGACCATCGGGCGAAGCTTCGCATGCGATGGGGATAAACGTTAATCCTACATTTTAATGCATTGCAAATTAGCGTGGAGGCCAATGTCATCTCCCTCAATGGGCTGGGCTATGGATCTGAGGGTGGAAATGCATGAAAAGTGATCAAAATTGAATTGGAGTATGGTGAAGGTATATATAGGCTCGGGATTGACTGATGTGACAAGTCAATCTAATGATCCTCAAATCAAGGCAAGGTGTGCATGTGAAAGATCTATGATTGAGGAACGAAAGTCGTGAAGGAATCGATCTAAAAATGAAAGAATCTCATGGTAAAAATCAAATAAGTCAAGAGATCTAGTCTCAGATAGAGCAGACCTAGGGAGGAGGGGAGAGTTGACCAAGGTCAACTGAGATCAGTCTCCCATTTGTCCACGCCAGCTCAATGGGCGATAAAACAACGGAAAATTCCTTATTAATTCAATTTCAAATAATAAATTATTTTATTATTTTTTAGTCAAAACATAAAAAAATATTTATTATTTTATGTATTATTTTATGGTACTTTTTAGTTTTACAAGTTAATTTATTGTACGTTACTTTTTACAAGTATAAATATATGTATATTTACTTATATAGTATGCATTTTATTTTTACTTTCAATTTTGGATTTTTTATGTACTTATTTTATATATTTACAATAAATTAAATACAACTAAATATATTTTTATTGTATTTTTATGAAGTTATTTATACACTTAAATAAATGTATACATTTTTATATAGGTATTTGTAATATAATTCATCTATGTATTATAGTACACTTATTCATTTTAATGTATTTTTAGTTGTTTTTATTTTATTTTAATTATGTACATGTTTTCTAATAATAGTTACAAATTTATAAAATTATAAAAGAATGAAAATTGCAAAGAATAAATATAATAAATATTATATACAAGTATAGTGCACAATAGAGGCTCAAAAGCTAACTCTTGCATCTTAACTCTAAATTCAATGAAATCATCTCTATTAAATAAATAATTTATGAACACCAGAGGTGAGTTTGTGAATTTTAAGTTCATATGGAGAAGATACACGCCCGTTAAGTTTTCTTTACAATTTTTTTATTCTAAGTGTATAGGGCACAATGTACTTTATTTTTAGGTGAAATAAATTTTGCATTTTTCGATGTATTTGTATCTATAAGTTTCATTTCAATATTTATTGATTTGAGATATAAATAATAAAATAGAACCCAAATTAAATTATTAAGGAATAAAAATTAGGGTTTTATTGACAATTTTGGCCTTTATCTCCCCATCCTTTATTCCTTGTCGACTACATCAATTCATGACTTAGTCTTAGGGTTTAGGGTCATTCAATACCTTTGGTATTTCATTTCCTTTTCTTTTTTTATTCTTTTTTTGGCATTAACTACAATATTTTATGCAATATTTATAGAATAAACAATTGATGTTATTTTATACAAAATAATGATATTTACATGCATTTATCTAGGATTTAAAGGCAAAAAATAAAAGAATAAAGGTGATGAAATGAAGATTCATCAATAACCAGAACTGAATCAACAACAGACATGAATGTGTCATGCTTAAGAGAGGTTTTAACAGTTGGTCATTGACTACAAAAGATTGTGCGCCACATGACAAGCATGATATGACTATGCTTCCATTGTCACGCACAATGTTCATGATGAAAGGCCCGGATCATTTGCTCTTCAGCTTGACTGGAAACAGCTTTAATTTGACATTGAATAACCACACATTCTAATTTGTTTTAAAACTTATTCGTCTAATATGCTTGGCATGCTATAGTTTGACCTTTTCTTTATACATGAGGCTATTGTCATATGCCAAGTCTTTGAATTCCAACAAACGATTTAGGACTAGCTTTCTATTTTTCCCGGCTTGCTCTCTATCCAGATTGCATACACCAACAGCCCACAAGGATTTATGAATTAGTTCCACGAGCAAATAGCAAGGTTTTCCATAAACAAGGCATTAGGGATACATGCCAAGCAGAGACTTGTATGCGGTACGATAAGCCCAAAGAACTGTATTAAGCAATCTGACCAGTTCTTGCAATTAGAGTATACAAGTTTTGCATAATTGTTGTTATCTCTCTGTTTGAACACTCAGCCAAACCATTAGTATGTGTGTGGTATGGAGATGTGACATGGTTTCGGCATCCCGAACCGCGCAATGATGTTTTTCTATGAGGATAACTAAATTCTAATTTGATATAAAATGATTCGAATTTGAATATTCAAAACTCCAAACGAATTGAATTTGAATTTCAATAAGGATTAGCACCCTGACTCACCACCTGTAATCTTGGAGAGAGAGAGAGAAAGATAAATACAAATGAGTCATTCGAGACGGTTTTCCTATGGTAGTTTTCTACAATAAATGTTTTGCTTAAGAAACAAAGAGGATGGCAAATCTGAAGGAGAAAAAACGAAGAACAGCGTATAAGGAGTGAATATGCATTTTCCTGACGTATCGGATAGCAAAAACTATCCTGGAAAGTATAGAGTTGTATAATGGCATAATGTACACAGAAATGGGGATAATTAACTTGCAACACTCCATGACATTATTTTTCTAGAGACTGAGGGTGTTGAGAATGGAGACCCTGTTCCTGATTAATCTTCGGAACAGGGACTCCATTTTCATCTCTGCATCGCCAATTTTTGCCTCCAATCCCAACAGCTGCCTCTCCAAGTCATGCACATTCGCATGCTTGCACAGCTCCTTCTTGGTCAAGGCATGGAGCTGGGCGTCCAGACATTCAATCTCACTCGAGCACTCGTCGTCTGCTTCACATGCCACTCTTGATCTTGACCTTTTCGTCAAGGCCCTCGAAAGGAGACTCCATCCGTTTGAGCTTTGAGCACTCTTGGAGAAGAAACACAAGATCGAGCGACAGATGATGATTGTCACTGCTCTCGCTTCCTTCACTGCGGAGACGATAGCTGAGGGGTCATCACGGGATCCCTCAAAGGAAGGATAGAGATCGCATCTTTCCTCCATCTGCTTCAGCATCTTCAAGAACGCGTGCATCTCTTTCTTGGCACTCTTCCTCGAGGAGATGTATGCCCCAACTCTTCCTAACAAAGCGCTGTCTTCATCGTTCCGTGTCCGCAGAGCTGACCGCAGCTCCTGCGCGTGCTCCTCCATGGAGCACAGAGCGTCCCTCGTAGAGCTGCAGATGTCGAGCAACACCACCGACCCGTCGAGCTCTTCGGCCACCCATCTCCCGTGCTTGTTTTGCAGGAGAGCTGCTTGAGCCTGTGGCATCTCGAGAAGATTGTACAGACATGTGTGCAGCTCCACCAGGCCCTTGAGCCCAGCACCCACATCACAGCTTGACGTAGATGCCCATGTCTTTAGATTGTAGAGCTCCTCCTCGAACCTCTGCACGAGGGGATGCGATGGAGTGGGAAGGCTATTGGAACGGTTGTGGAAAGAGCCGGCCATTTCAGGGTCTGGAGAATTGGTAGGATGAGAGGGTGAGGGAGCTCCAGATCGAGTGCTTGAATTATGGGTGAGATGCCATTGCCATCATATATACTTATAGCAGACGATAGCGACAATTAGAGCTGAAGGGGGACAGCGGGAATCAACCTACTGTGAGCGTGAAGAGGATCCATCACCAGTTACACGTGATGGCCAGTGGCAGTCGTCTCTGTTCAAATCATGCAGGACCATTTATATATGTATCTTCAATTAACAAGCAATGCTGGACATGGAGGATGCCTCCGCACCTACCGGACACCGGAAGACATCAGCTTATATATAATGAAGACCCCAACCACTGCGCTCGTGCGCATAATTTAAGATTGAGTGCTACCATCTTGCTGGATTAGCAGAGCCCGATCAAAGATTCCTCTGATGTTACCAACCACAGTGGTGTTCCGTTGTAAAGTTTGCCGTTCCCTTGTGTTAATATCAAGTATCCATTAACAGAGAGAGTGCTTCTGAAGTGCCATAAACAGTACGGACCTTCTGTTCGTCGCAGTATCCATTGGCATCATCTTACATTATAACAAGGAGTCATCTTACCTGTATGGACGAGGAACAGAGCTAACTGCTACTCCCTTCCCTGCACGAAATCATATGATTGTAGCATCCTGTCGAAGCTCCTGTGGATTCGGATTATCATGTCTGATCGCAGAGCAAAAGGGATGAGAACTGTGCAGCAACCAAGGAGAAACGAGAGATGGGGGACACGTCTGGTCTATATTTGATGACCCGCGAAGCGTAATTCTTTATAATGACTCTGTTTTTGGAGGGCTTTGAAAAAAAGACTTTGCCGCTTTTTTAAATATCCAAATAATATATGCAACCACATGGATCGAATGTATACCTATTATATTAATAGCTAAACAAAATTTATGTTAATCCATTATTTATAACTCCTTTATCTTTAAGGTCAAAACCCAAGTTGTCCAGCTCTTCCTAAAATAATTACAAAGCTCCATAGATTTCGATCTTCAAAGATGAATGTATTCCATATATCGTGGTAATGTGAAAAATTGATAGGTTTAGGCTCTGTTCTTTTGAGGGATAAGGTCTATATCCCTCCTCCCTCAAACTTGTTGTCTTGGATAGATAATCAATGTTTTGCTAATGAAGTCAAGATAAGGGATATAGTTTGGCTCCTCTCTCTATCTTCATCATCATCCTCTCCGATTATAAAAATACAAATAATTACTGCTCATTCTCTTTTATCTTTCTAACATAACTATTTTCTATCTCTTATCTGTTCTTTTCAATTGAATGGAGACTAGCGTATAACTACCACTTATCCCACTAAATCATATCCCTCCAACCAAACATAAATGAGGGATAACCCTCCTTATTTTCCCCTTATCCCTTATCCCTCTACCAACGGGCCTCTATAGAACAAACACGCACTTTTAATTCATATAGTTGGGATTTCAATTTGGATTTCACAAGAAGAAAATCGGGACACTATGGACTCTGTAGTAGGTCAACCCACCACAAGGTATTCGTTATGAAATTAAAGACCGATTTGTGCATTCGACCTATGTTTTTGCCTTTCGAAAGTTTCTAACAATTTCTTGATTTATGATAGAAAAATCGAGACTTCGACCATGAAGCATCACACACACAACCAACTACAAAGAACATAATATCAGGAAATATATTAATTTAAGTAAAAAAATATGGAGGATTATATTGGTTGTTGGGAACAGAATCCCCGTACAAATCGAATTCTAGAAAAACACAAATGTTGATAAACAGACCATGCATAATATGACTAATTAAGATAACTATAATCATAGATTAAATTCGATCGTATAAAAATCAACCACAAATGCACGATGAAATTTTAATATGGAAAACCTCAATTTAGTGGTACAAAACCTTAGGGTTGACTGCAGGCTAAAACAAGCAACCTAACAAATCAGTCTCATGCAAGGTTGATTGCACAAAGTTGACTCTTATATGATGCTATAAATAACCAAACAATGGAGAAAAGTAAAGAAGAGAAATATTAACAAGTTTATAAAACTTTGCTTCCAAACTATATGGAAAGATGCTATATTCCCAGACTTTTGTGTTGATATGCTCATCCTCCTCTCTATTTATAATCCCAAGAACCTTGTGCATCCATTAAATAATCTCTCATGTGGTAATTAGAATAATGTCATCAATCAATGAAGAAATAATGATATTCATGAAATCGGATATTTAAATGTTATCGATTCTGATACGTTTAACTATTATTGTTCCAAATAAGAATAAGTTTCGACATGGAGTGAAACTTACCCAACAAATCCCCCTCTTCTCCAATAATATGAGAATTGCACCAAATCGGCAATGGAACGACATCTTCACACTTTCCAAGGGGCAAAATCTTTCTCATCATATCAACACTATTATCTTTTTTAAAAAAGAGTCAAAGTTCATTCATCATAATATAGTGAAGGATAGATAGGAGAACCATTAGACTTCACCGCATCAAAAATCCCTCAATGTTTCACAAGAGAGGAGGTTGGAGGCCCGCACATGGGCATGAACAAATAAAAATGACATCATCACGCAAGACCCCCAACCATCAAAGTGCCAAACTATAAAATAACAAAAGCCAGAACATTGAGGACAGAAACCAAATGGTAGTAGATCATATCCATCTTAAGCCCATAAAAAATCGATCCTTGGGTCAAGAGTTCATCTACATCTTTCTAGTTGAGAGTCCTGAAGCAGATTTCGTCCTATTGGAGGGAGTTGAAACAACGGCCTTTTCCAATTCACCGGAGAGAGGAGTCAAGCAAACATCCATCGCACCTAAAGGAATGGCAATAAAGTAGCCACATCATAGGTAAAGTAGTCATAAGAGGAATACATGAGGGTGATGTGATCATAAACGATTGTATAACCAAGACGCTTCCATGCCAAGGAGTGCTAAAACAGGTTTGGGTTTTAGTAACTCCTCTTAATAAAGAAGTAATCTAATCTTTGTCTAAATATTGGACATTAATCTGAATATGATTCATATGCAATAAGAAGATTGATTTGTGGCTTTAATTTAATCAAGCATTTATAAGAGGTCTCCAAGATCTGGATTTGAGATATGATCTCAATATCCAAGTCACTATACGTGGAATTTATAATTGTCATGTCCTTATCTCCTAATATCTGTGGAGAAGTGCATTATTCTTGAAAGAGTTCAAGAATAAATCTGTTAATAAAATTTATATCTGAGCATTGAGGAATGGAATGTGATTCAATGATCATGAATAATGTGAATGTGATTCATATTATTTAGGTGCATGAGAATGATGATCCAAGATAATTGAATGCGATTTAATTATCATGAAAATGATAATGTGGACAACATTGTCCATGTTAATCATATATATTATAAATGTGATTTATAATATATTAGAGAGAGTAATTTGTAAATAGTATTTACAATTTAAATGTTAATGTGAACTGGATTTATATCGGACAATTAATTGAAAATGTAATTTACATTTTATTTTAGGTGTGCGAATATGATTCATAAATTTCCAATGCATGAGTGAAATTATCACAAAATAATTTGGAATTATTTTTTGTGAAATAATTTACAATAAAAGTTGTCGTAAATAGTTAAAAGATAATACAAGATACACAATCTCACATAATAGGAAAATAGGAAACTCCTTCCTTAAAGGAAGAGGGCGGCCACCTTAGTCCTAATTCAAGGTGGTTGTCCACCTCCCTTATTAGGAAGGAGCTTGCCTCCTTTCCTAGTCCTTTAATGCCTCTTGATTTGATTGCATTAATTTATATTAATGATTATTCAGTATATTTAATTAATGATCATTCAATATATTTAATTAAATTAATTATTGTTGCATAATTTACAACAAAATCATAACCATTGAAACAAACACAAATCAATCTCAACCATTAGATTTGTGTTGTCCATGGATTGAGATCCATGGACTCCCCAAAAAATTATAAAATACGCGGCAAACCTAGATCTTCTTTTACGACATATAATTCATAAGATCTCTCTCTCTCTCTCTTTCTTATCATCATGCGTGCCCCTCTCTCTCTCTCTCTAAAGTGGTCGTCCACTTTGTGACCTAGAGAGAATCATCGTCATTACTACATCATCGTGTTGCCGCTTCGACTGCTCATGGATCTTCATCTTCCTCAGTACTTCTAGTACACAAAGAAGACCTAGGATTTCATGTGATGGAATCAGGAGATCTATCGCTTGGATCCATCTTTTATTGCGAGAAGGACACATCTCATCAATGTGCTCACAAGCATCTCCTCCATCTGGTCGGAATTGAAACATGTGGTAGCTTCCTTTAGAGGCTTCGATCGTAACTACGCTTCAAAAGATATTCATATATCTACTTTTTGGTTTGGTAGAAAAGATTCTAAGTGTTCTCAAATCATATGGTCTCGTTGCTTCAAAATTTTAAATTATGTTGCCCCGAGCAACTACTGCGATTAGTCGCTCTCGATTACATATGATGAGATCTTCATTGATTACATGATGCACTTAAGATTCTTTACATAACGTCCATGTGGTATCAGAGCCATGGTCATGGATTGTCTATGATCCAAAATCCTAGGTGAACAAGGTATGTGTTTCGGATGCGGGGAACTTGTGGTTTTTGCATTGGATGCAAGATTCGAATTGGTTTTTTGCTAAAATAAAAACATACTATTTGTGCATCGTTTAGACATGGTTTTTTATTATTAAAATGTATTTATAATGTCTAAATATGTCCCAAAAATATTAGCCTATTATTGGTACTAAAAGTGCATGAATATGATTCGAAGAGTTCCCATCACGAAATTATTTTTGCATGTATTTGTAAATCTATAAAAAAGGTAATTTTTCTTAATTTTTTCCCATAATGAAACATGAAATAAAAATTTGTATTGATTATATAATCAAATCAGAAAATCGTTCAAATTTATTCCACGTAATTCCGACTCCATTTGCCCTAGATATTCTATGTTGAGTGGAGACGGGTCAGATGATGATTAGATCGTCAAATCTTTTTGCTTAATGTATTTATTATTCAATATAAATCTTTTAAATTATGAACTTGCTTTGATTAATTATGATGTCAAATGATTATGAAAATAAGTGACTAAACACCATTAGTCATTGAATGAATGTTTCATGAAAACTGTAGTTTATCCTATAGTAGTTGTAGGACAACTTTTACATGTAAAACATGGTTGCATATGCTTAAAAAATTTAGGATATAGATATAATCATTAATTTATATTAATTATTATTTAATATATTTAATTAGTAATCATTTAATATATTTAATTAAATCAATTATTGTTGCATAATTTACAACAAAATCATAACCATTGAAACAAACACAAATCAATCTCAACCATTAGATTTATGTTGTCCATGGATTGAGATCCATGGACTCCTAAAATATTATAAAATAAGAGGCAAACCTAGATCTTCTTTTACGACATATAATCCACAAGCTCTCTCTCTCTTTCTTATCATCATGTGTGCCCCTCTCTCTCTCTAAAGTGGTTGTCTACTTTGTGACCTAGAGAGAATCATCGTCATCGCTACATCATCGTGTTGCCGCTTCGACTGCTCATGGATCTTCGTCTTCCTCAGTGCTTCTAGTACACAAAGAAGACCTAGGATTTCATGTGACAAAATCAAGAGATCTGTCGCTTGGATGTATATCTTGTATTGCGAGAATGACACATCTCATTAATGTGCTCGCAAGCATCTCCTTACTATGAAGGAGACCTTCTACTAGGAAGGAGACCTTCTAATACAACCTGAAAAAAAATGAGGGATTTTCTGACCCAAGGCAATGAGTCCAATTAATCAATTTTATTCATGTCAAGTATTTTTAGCAGTCCTTTTTTTAAATTTTTTTGGTGTTATCCCTTGCTTTGAGTAGATTCAATACAAGCACCTAACATTTTTTATATTTCCTTTGATTCCTATTTGATCCAAAAACAAAGGAGATAGCGGAAAAGTAATGCAAGGTGACACTATGATGGAAATCTCATCTTAGTGTCTAAATGAGGAATGCTCAGTTAGAAGACTTACAATGTTTCCCATCTCTCTCCATGCGGGATGCAAAAAAGGAATTTGTAAACCTATACTATATGTCGATATGCACACAGAAATCATCCTAAACATGCTATTGCTTGCATTAAACCAATACAAAACACCAAGAATGAAACCTAGAGTCTGATCTTGGAGCCTCCTCTGCGCCCACCACCTTCGTGCAAGCGTAGTATGGAGTGCTCTCATGGCACGCGGTTTCGAAGCTAAGTGTAAAGCAATTAATTTATCTAAGTCCAAACGCGAAGACTATAGATGCATGCAAAATAGTTAAGTATTTGGCCTTAGACTACACGATCAAGCACGCCTAAGAACTAAGGGTATATACCACAAAAAAATAGAAAAAAAGGACGTAAAGAACAAATCATGAGAAATAAAGGAATGGTGAGCCCCCAAGTGAACAAACACTTGGAAGTTGGGCCCGAGTGTCCAAAGTCCAAGGTGCATGTATTATTACAAATTAATAATCAAAGTAAATCTCTCTCACAAAAAGTAAGAATCCTAATCTATCATTTCTCAAGAGTCTCCTGCTCTCTCCTGATGGCTAGGTCAGAATAGACGGCTCCTCGTCCCAAGGCTGTGTAGAATTACCTAGGCGATCCTCCTCGGTTCGCAGTCCCTCGCAAGACAAGAGAAAAGGATGTCAGACAGTTCAAAATAGATAATCAAATGAAGAGAGATAATATCAAAAATGGCAAAGTGTAAGTGAAGATACAAAAATCTACTCTACAAGCCCATGCTAACCGGCAACGGTGCCATTTGAAATACGAGAAAATGGGAGTCGCTAAATAATGATCTGACAAATCTGGCTCATTATCCCTAAGGCGACTACTCGAATCCTCTCATTGTTTAAAAATTAACCCATACATATAATTAAGCAATTAAGAGCAGGAGTTAGAAGTTATTATACCCTACTAAGAATGTATAATGGCAAGCAAATAGGGGTCGAACACAGGAAGCAAGGGAGTAGAGCAGGCAAAGATAAGAAATAATCCTACCACAATGTATCACTCACAAACTTAGCCAAATAAATTTTTTGTGGGTTTTTTATTTTTTTATTTTATATTTTCGTATTTTTATTTTTATATTCTCTTTTTATTTTTCATTTTATATTTTTATATTTATTTTTCTTTTAATATATATAAAGTTATATATAAGATATATATACACAATAAAGGCTAGGGTAGATATAAATATTAATAAAAATAGTCAAAATAAAATCTTTTTGGATTTTCAAATATTTTTTACTATTTTTGTGCTTTTCAAAGAATTTTTGTTAATTTTTATGTATTTTTAAAGTCAAAATTATCCTAAATCAGGTTTTAATTAAATAGTTGAGATTAAAATGGAGATTAAAAATAAAAAATAGTATAAAAATCTCTAAATTAATTTTAAAGATAATTAATAATATATAGAAAAATATGAAATAGGAAATATATTTTTTGGATTTTTTAGGAATTTATATATTTTTATAAAGGTTTTTAAGGTTTTTCTATTTTTTTAATTTTCTTTTATAACTTTTAGTGAATTTTGGTATGAAGATTAAAAATACATAAATATACAAAATATATTTTTTGGGAATTTTTCAAAATAATTTTTTTATGGTTTTATAATGTAAACATGGAGAAAATAGACTATTTTTTGGTATGAAGGTCATGTTGATGGATGACCAAATGGTTGACCATCCACGTGGTAAAATCAGAAAAATTTAAAAACAAAAGAAGAAATTGTAAATAAAATATAAGAATCTAAAATTTCAAAAAGAGGTCAACATAAAAGTTGTATGCCTCAATGAGATCTACAACTTTTATTACGATCCCAATACTAAAAATATGATTTACACAGAAATTTTTTTAATAGCACTAATCGACATAAAATACATTTGTAAGGTTTTGTATTTTTCTTTGATTTTTCCTTAATACTATATAAATATTATAACTTAATATATTAACATTACGATAATCACAACGTATAAGGAGTGAATCTGCATTTTCCTCTCGTATCGGATAGCAAAAACTATACTGGAAAGTATAGAGTTGTATAATGTCATAATGTAAACAGAAACGGGGATAATTAACTTGCAAAACTCCATGATATTATTTTTCTACAGACTGAGGATGTTGAGAATGGAGACCCTGTTCCTGATTAATCTTCGGAACAGGGAGTCCATTTTCATCTCCGCACCGTCAATTTTTGCCTCCAATCCCAACAGCTGCTTCTCCAAGTCATGCACATTCGCATGCTTGCGCAACTCCTTCTTGGTCAAGGCATGGAGTTGGGCGTCCAGACATTCAATCTCACGTGAGCATTCGTCGTCTGCTTCGCATGCCACTCTTGATCTTGACCTTTTCGTCAAGGCCTTCGAAAGGAGACTCCAACCGTTTGAGCTTTGAGCACTCTTGGAGAAGAAACACAAGATCGAGCGACAGATGGTGATGGTCGTTGCTCTCGCTTCCTTCATTGCGGAGACGATAGCTGAGGGGTCATCACGGGATCCCTCAAAGGAAGGATAGAGATCGCATCTTTCCTCCATCTGCTTCAGCATCTTCAAGAACGCGTGCATCTCTTTCTTGGCACTCTTCCTCGAGGAGATGTATGCCCCAACTCTTCCTAACAAAGCGCTGTCTTCATCGTTCCGTGTCCGCAGAGCTGACCGCAGCTCCTGCGCGTGCTCCTCCATGGAGCACAGAGCGTCCCTCGTAGAGCTGCAGATGTCGAGCAACACCACCGACCCGTCGAGCTCTTCGGCCACCCATCTCCCGTGCTTGTTTTGCAGGAGAGCTGCTTGAGTCTGTGGCATCTCGAGAAGATTGTACAGACATGTGTGCAGCTCCACCAGGCCCTTGAGCCCAGCACCCACATCACAGCTTGACGTAGATGCCCATGTCTTTAGATTGTAGAGCTCCTCCTCGAACCTCTGCACGAGGGGATGCGATGGAGTGGGAAGGCTATTGGAACGGTTGTGGAAAGAGCCGGCCATTTCAGGGTCTGGAGAATTGGTAGGATGAGAGGGTGAGGGAGCTCCAGATCGAGTGCTTGAATTATGGGTGAGATGCCATTGCCATCATATATACTTATAGCAGACGATAGCGACAATTAGAGCTGAAGGGGGACAGCGGGAATCAACCTACTGTGAGCGTGAAGAGGATCCATCACCAGTTACACGTGATGGCCAGTGGCAGTCGTCTCTGTTCAAATCATGCAGGACCATTTATATATGTATCTTCAATTAACAAGCAATGCTGGACATGGAGGATGCCTCCGCACCTACCGGACACCGGAAGACATCAGCTTATATATAATGAAGACCCCAACCTAGACATCGATCAATTTGAGAGGATTGCTGAGAAGTTATCGACAACGAGTGCTAGAAACGTTTACTACCACGTCAGACGTGATCCAGTCAAGTTGAACGAATGGATCGAAAGAACCACCTGACCTTGTTGTCTTTCATTTCAAATTTTTATTGCAGAACTTCCCGCGGACTATATATTAATTCATAACTTACTCTTTGTTTGATCTACATAAGTAGGAACTATCCATGATAATGTTTGGTATATTTTATTTCAATCTTTATTTGATCTACATATATCTCCATCATTCAATTATAGGTTCTGGACAAGTACTCTATCTAACCCATAATCACATGTAGGCAACATAGCTCAAGAAGTTTGGCACAATTGGATCCATATCATGCACACACTGCAGGATTTTATACTTAACCAAGTTTTATTACATGATACATGTATAAGTTGGGATGCTGCTTCTAACGATAAAATGGCGATACTTGTTACATAGATGTGACCGATGTTATCAGATTTGGCTATAGTCCTTTGATAGGGATGGTGATCCGTAGCTTCAATCCATTTGACGATGTTAGCGATCAAATCCTCATAGCCTGCGTGGGGGTAGTGGGTGCAATGGCGATATATTAGAAGGAGTCAGAAGGGAGAGGGGTCCCTCGGCCTTTACATACACGACCTCTTAGCGGTCGCGAATGGGTTAATGAGATGCTGGGTGGGCATGATGATCGAGCCTTTCGAATTTTTCGAATGCGATCGCCCATGTTGTGGAGGTTTGTTCAATTCTTAGAGGAGCATGTATTACCACTGACAAGGCATATGGATGTGGATGAGCAGGTTTATCTTCCTATATGTGTTCACCAATGGTCATTCGAATAGAATCATCCAGGAGTCATTCCAGCATAGCGTAGAGAGTGTATCGTGTCGCATTAAAAATGTTCTTGTAAAGATATTGACTTTGGAAGAGGAGTATATATGATTTGTCCACCTGTGACTCCTACCAAAATCACTTCGGATCATTGCCACTACACATACTTAAAAGTAATTTCAAGTACTAATTATGTTGTGCATGTACAAACCTTCGAGTGCTCTCATTTTCATCCGTTTTCCATCACTGCGATAGGGGATAATAGGGGCTATTGATGGTTTATACATTCCAGCTCATGTTGATCCTATAGTAGAAGGAGCCTACAGATGCAGGAAACTATACCCCGCACATAATGTTATGGTTGTTGTTGACTTCAATCAATGCTTTACCTACGTTGTTGCAGGTTGGGAGGGATCTTGTGCAGATACGACTATTCTACGTGATTCGGTTGAGAGAATTTCTTTCGTTGTCCTAGGGTTGCAAGTACTTAGTAGATTGTGGTTATACGAATACATACACCTTCATCGCTTCGTATAGAGGTACCATGTACCACCTTCCTACTTGGAGGGCACGTGGTTGTAACTACGGAAATCACAAGGACTTATTCAACCGACGCCATGTTAGTTTGCGCAATGTTGTGGAGCACACATTCGGTTTATGGAAGAATATATTCCAATGCCTTCACAAAATGCATACATACCCCTTTGAAATTCAAAGGGATGTCATTAGAGACACATGCATTATTCACATCTTCATATGACTTACTAAGAAAGATTCAATATCCAAAGATGACGGAGAGGACATATTGCCTGAGGAGGTCGATGAAAACTGACATTGTGTAGTTGGCATCCTTTGTGATGACATTCGTCGGGGAGAGGTCATGCGAGATAAAATTGCTCACTTGATGTGGGATAATAGATGAATGAGGCAGTCATAGACGGATCCCCTCAATTTCTGATTATGTACTTCGACCATATCACAGTGTCCTTACTCATGTTATACATGGAATGCTTAGATGTAGAACTTCTGCATATCTCAATGGTGCAGCAACTCACGGTTTAAAACACATATGGCTTAATTATCTGCACTTTAAATAATTTTACTTATTAAATTATAGGACGAAAAGAATGAGATCAATTGCAAGGTGTGACTGTGGATACCCGTTGGTTTTGAACTATGAAAATGGAAACCAGTATTTGGTAAGACGACTCTTTTATGTCTGCTCACTGAATCTGTGCGATCGTCGACAACTATACGCGTGCGCATCCAGAACAATGGAAAATCTTGCTGATGAGTTTTTCTTTATTGCCCGACGATTGTAGGAAACATAAGCTTAAAATAACAAACTTCACCGGAAGCTTGAAGTTGCAGTGAAACAAATAAAAGAGAAGGACAACGAACTTGTATGCCTCTACTCGCAGCTACATGATTTAGGGGGCACAACATCTTCGTTGACGGACATGGTTGAGTTACTTTGTCTACAAATGCAAGGTGTGGGAATGGAGCCGATGGAAGATGACATGATTGATAAGCACGTGATATAAGGGTAGTTTGTGGGTTGTCTTCTTATTAGTTACTGTAGTCATGGTATGGTGGGACTTCGCCCTGGGGAGGGACTCATCTCTTTGTAATGTCATAAAATAACTTACGAAGGTGTGGCAACACATTGTATTCTATTTCGAACTTTATATAATGGTAAAAGGTAGAAAATGACCGGATTATGAAATAGTCCTGTTGGTGGTGCGTACGGAAAAGGATTGTCGTCTCTTTCCGAAACATATAAATACTTTATCGTTTGGTATTTACTGTGATAGTGTTTAGGAGGGGAATGCAAGATCATTATGATGACATATATACATTAATGTCCAACATATCGCCCATATTGATGAATAAACTAGGATGGCAGAAATCGTAGTCATTACATGAGTCGACATACTCCGTAACAAAAATATGATATTTCTTCGAAAGAATTCATGCGATTTGTATGGTAAATTCACAAAATATAATCTGTTGAGGAAAGCATTGTAATTACTTGATAAAATACACTCATGCTAAATATTCACAGTTTTACCAAGTTAACAATTTATGTGTCTAACCTTTTTTATATAAAAAATCCGATTGTGATTAATGTACGGGGTGGATATAGTATTTTTTCAAAAAAAAAGAATTCATAGGATATTACAACCATTACTTTATACAATCTGTACATATTACACAAAATACGTTTTTAATAAACATTGGGGGTAGTAATGCAAAGTCTCAAAAACAAAAGTGGTTAGAAATGTTAAAGTTATTTACTTTATACAAAATATTCTCATTTATCATTATCCAATCGTTATCACAATAATTACAATTAATCGTCAAATCAGCTCATGTCGCATCCAACTCCAACGCAACACATACACTAACCAAACACCTACTATTCAAATCAGGTTATCCATCTTACCTTCCTACTCAAGGACGGGTTACTCATCCCACACCACCCCTCCAACCAAACGGGCCGTAGATGTTTGGTTGGTGTGTGGGTTGGGTTCGAGTTGGATATGACATGAATTATGAATTAATTTGATGATTGATTGTAATTATTGTGATAATGATTGAACAATGATTAATGAGAATATGTTGTATAAAGTAAGTAACTTTAACATTTCTATCCACTTTTGTATTTGAGAATTTACACTACACACTCCAATCTTTATTCAAAACGTAACATATTTTGTGTAATGATTGTATAAAGTAATGGTTGTGATTTCCTATGAATTCTTTCTTTTTTGAAAGTTCACTCTACACGCCTCGTACATTAATCACAGATAGGGATTTTTATGAAAAAAGGTTAGACACATAAATTGTTAACTTGGTAAAACCGTGATTATTTAGAACGAGTGTACTTTATCAAGTAATTACAATTCTTTCCTCAATAGATTATGTTTTTGTGAATTTACAACACAAATCTCGTGAATTATGTCTTAGAAATATCATGTTTTTGTTACGGAGTATGTTGACTCAGGTAATGACTACGATTTCTGCCATCCTAGTTTATTCGTCATTGTAGGCGATATGTTGGACATTAATGTATATATATTATCATAATGATCTTGCATACCCCTCCTAAACACTATTGCAGCAATTTCAAATGATAAAGTATTTATATGTTTAGGAAAGCAATGACAATCCTTCTCCGCACGCACCGCCATGCCATGACTATAGTAACTAATAAGAAGACAATCCACAAATTGCCCTTGTATCACGTGCTTATCAATCATGCCATCTTCCACTAGCTCTATTCCCACACCTTGCATTTGCAGATGAAGTGACTCAACCATGTCTGTCAATGAAGACGTCGTGCCCCCTGAATCATGTAGCTGCGAGTAGAGGCATCCAAGTTTGTTGTCCTTCTCTTCTATTTGTTTCATTGCAACTTCAAGCTTCCGACGAAGTTCATTATTTTCAGCTCTTGTTTCCTACAATCGTTGGGTGATAAAGAAAAACTCATCAGCAAGATTTTCCATTGTTCTGAGTACGCGCACATACAATTGTCGATGATCACACCGATTCAGTGAGCAGACGTAGAAGAGTCATCTTACCGGATACTAGTTTGTTCAAAACCAACGGGTATCAACAGACACACCTTGCAGTCGAGCCCCTTCCTTTCATCCTACAATTTGATAAGTAAAATTATTACGAGTGCAGACAGTTAAGCGATATGTTTGTAAAGTGTAAGTTGTTGCACTATTGAGATATGTAGAAGTTCTACATAAACATTTCATGTATAACATGAGTAACGACACTATGATACGATTGAAGTACATAATCAGAAATTGAGGGGATCCGAATACGACTGCCTCATTAGTCTATTATTCCACATCGCGTGAGAAATTCTATCTCGCAGGACTCTGCTCGATGAATGTCATTATGAAGGATGCCAACTACACAGTGTTGGTATAGTTTCCTGCATATGTAGGCTCCTTCTACTTCAGGATCAACATGAGATGTATGTTCCATCAATAGCCCCTATTATCCCCTGTTGCAATGATGGGAAACGAATGAAAATGAGAGCACTCGAAGGTTCGCACATGCACAACATAATTAGTACTTGAAATTACTTTGAAGTATGGGTAGTAGCAGAGGATCCGAAGTAATTTTGGTAGGAGTCAAGGGTGGAGCCAATCGTATATACTCCTCCCAAGTCAATATCTTTGCGAGAACATTTTTAATGTGACGCGATACAGTCTCTACGCTATGATGGTATGACTCCTGGATGATTCTATTCAAATGATCATGGGTGAATGCATATAGAAGATACAAACCTGCTCGTCCACATTCATATGCCTTGTCGGCGCTAATCCATGCTCCTCTAAGACTCTAACAAACCTCCGCAACATGGGCAGTCACATTCGGAAATTTTAAAAGGCTCGATCATCATGCCCGCCCAACATCTCCTTAACCCATTCGCGCCCGCTAAGAGGTCGTGTATGTAAATGTTGACGGATCCGTCTCCCTTCCAACTCCCACTCATATATCGCCATTACACCCACTACTCCTATGCAGGCTATGAGGACCCAAGCACTAACATCGTCAATTGGATTGTAGCTACACACCGTCATCCCTATCAAAGGAACTAAAGCCAAATTAGATAACACCGTGCACATCTATGTAACAAGTATCACCATTTTATATTGGAAGCAATCTCCCAACTTATACATATATCCTGCAATAAAACTTGGTTAACTATAAAATCCTGCAATGTGTGCATGATATGAATCCACTTATACCAAACTTCTTGACCTATGTTGCTTGCATGCGATTATGGGTTAGACAGAGTACTTGGCTAGAACATGCAATTGAACGACGACGATATATGTAGATCAAATAAAGATTGAAATAAAATACACCAAACATCGTCAGGGATTGTTCCTACTTAAGTAGATCAAACAAAGCATAAGTTACGATTTAATAGATAGTATGCGAGGAATTCTACAAAAAAAATTGGAAATGAAATACATCAAGGTTGGGTGGTTCTTTTGATCCATTAGTTCAACTTGAGTGGATCGCCTCTGACATGGTAGTAAACATTTCTACCACTCATTGTCGATAACTTCTCAGTAATCCTCTCAAATTGATCGATGTCTAGGTCTGGCCGCATGATGCTTATTTCCTTGCACGCTGCATTTGCCAATACATCAAGATCACGTCTCGCCTCGGCCATCTTTGTTGAAAGAGTACTCAGAAAGTTCTCTAGCACTGCCTGACTTGCTGTTGTCCTCAACCCTCTACTTTTTGACCGCTTGGTACTTGCTCGCCCCCCACATGTATTCTTCTTCCTGGAGATGATATAGGTTCCCCCCATTGCTATCGTTCATTTCCTCCAGTGCCTCTGGCATACAATCATCCAGGTACTCAGATAAATTTAGCTCCCTTTGGCTAGCTGGTGGTCGAGAGATGGAAGGCCCCATTGGTTGCTTGTCCCTAGTCAGGCGCAAGGATGTTGCATGCACTCGGGTAGCAATGTCCTTTTCCAAGAACCTTTGCATGCTACCAAAATACAAGAAGGGCTTGTGACAATATTTGCGATATTTATCTGCAAGCTGTCACAAAACATTGTTATTAGAAAAGGGGGTTGAATATGACAAGACATGCAATGGAAAACAAACATTACCTCAAACCAAGCATCATTTGTTGGAGGAATCAACCTGTTGCATATGCTATCCCATCCCCATCTTGATTTGTTACAGAGGTCAAAGATATGAGGTGTAGATCTTCTTCAAAATTTTCCATCTATGTTGGAGCTGTAGTTCGTATAGCGAACGCCGCTTACTTCGTTGAAACTCCTCACAATTGAATGCCATCCAGGGACTGTGAAGGTGCTACCAGCTAGGATGACTTATGCTCTAACATAGCGTCAACAAACAACCTGTCTAAAGATGTAGTCCAGTACGCAATGTGGTTGGCAGCCTGGCTCATTGGGGATTCAGATGATACATCTGGTTCTCCCTCACCAAAAGGCTGCCAGCCAGACATCTCTCTTGAAGTGGGCACATAAAGGTACATCTCAGATTTTATGTTGGGATAAAATGAACTTCTTATCTAACAATATAATAAATATTTTCGAGATACAAAAGAAAAAGGCATCTCCATCTTGCTAACCTCCCACATTTTGATAATATTCTTATCTTCCTGCTTTTTTGTTGTGTGATAAGCAACCGATGATCCTCTTATTTTAAACAACTAAATATATGAGAGGCTATTTACATACATGGTTCATCACTTAATCCGTGTGTAATATTTCAAATAGCAATCACATGGAAAATATATCAACATGCATTGGTAGCAAGCCAGAGAATGTTCATAGACACTTACATATCTACTGATGCAATATAAAAGTGTTTCCCTACTTCTATGCGTAAAGAATTTTCGAGTACATTAGAAAGCTATTGATAAAGTAGCCTCGGGCGACTGTATTTAAGTCACACAGTTTCCAAACACTAATATAAATTAGACTATAAAGCAACACAAATTGGCATGTAATTTTCATTCTTCTGTCTGCTAATGATAGGAATTGTTAATTAGCGAACAATGCTGGATCTTATATGAATAACTAGATGACAAAGCAACACCTTTTAGCATGTAAATTTCATTCTTGTGTTCCTTTGGATTCATTAAGATGTTTTAGTATAATATGCTGGTGGTTTACAACATGTTTTTATATAACTTGCAGGGCTTTTATGGCTATAGAAGATGATACAATTATGATGTGCTCATAGAAAATGATATCTTGGACAACTGGACCTTGCCTCAGACGATTGATTTCCTAAGATATACTATAGAGCATGGCCTTTGTCATATTATCATCAATTATTCATTGTTTACCGGGATAAATGTTGGCACATTAGTTATACAGGTTTACGTTAATGACAATCCAAAGAATAGATGAAAAGAAGGGGATCATCCATAGGATACTCTATTATGTCGATCTTTTTTACAGGGGGATGTTGTAGTATTTGCCAAACTAGCTCAAATTTCTATGGATGCCAGTAGTTTCTGCTTGCTTCATGTGCATGCCTACACAAGGCTGTTGAGATTTCAAGAAGATGGTCTTCAATTGTCTAGCCATCAACGAAAAGGAGCTACTATATGCTGTAAGATTGATAATTGCAATATACTTGATGTGAAATTTGCAAGATGTCTTGCAAATAGGAAGTCCATCAACAATTTCTGCACCTTCCTTCTAACAATTTTGCAAACCCAAGGTAAACATCTCACTTAATTGGAGGCATAATCTAAAGATATATTCCTCAAATTTCGAATGTAACTTTTGCAGATCAAATAGTACATGTTGCCCAAGTCCAGGCACTAAGGTTTGATTTAAGGGGGACTGTTACAACGTGAGCACTGAGGTGATGGTCTGTGTGTCAACCCCTTACATGATTTTTTTCATATGGAATGGGTAACAGAGGATTTAAGAACTTATTCTTTTTTCCGTTGGTTATCTTTCTGCTTGTCTCCTATCCTCCCATCGCATCTCTGTGGAGGTTCTATTGACAGGTCCTTGTTTCATTGCTTGACCGTCAATACTATGTCTTACTCTACAAAGTTTGCTTGACATTAGTGCACGGACATTAGTCGTAAGTTTATTTATTTGCTGATAATCAATTTGTGGATGTTTGCTAGGCTAGTGGTGGCAGCTATATGAGAACGTTGAACGACATTTCACATAACCGCCGAGAATAGGAGAAGATCCAAGGTAGAGGGCAGAAATCATTAACTGTACAAAAGTACTAAACAAAGTCGAAGAGCAGATCCAACATAGAGGACATACCTTACATGCAGAAACCTCAAGCTCCTCAATATCTCCTGCAGATCCTTCGTACCAATGTTGATCCCGATGTGAACAAGAGAAAGCAATGCAACAATCACTGTTGCGCACAATTTATAATTGAAGATGTCCTCATGTATCGTTGATATTCTCCTTCCTCCCCTCAATGGAACATGGGAACGGGAAGGAGCTACCGACTCACACGAACTTGCATGTCCTTCCATCTTCGACGTTTCTTGAGTTGGTGAAGACGGTGAATTCTTGCATCGTGCGGTAAGGTGAAGACCACCCATCTACCATCCTTTGCATCGACATGTCAAGATCGGGTGCGAGGCAGATGTAGGCCATTAGCCTGGAGGTGATCAGAGGTAGGTTCAGAACATGACGAGAGGGAAGATGAAACCCTCTTTTTTTTGCCTCAAATCGTGCCATTTTTTGGGTGGAAAAGTGGAGTGCAGGTCAAAAGAGTAATGAGGCTGTGTCAAGCATACCCTCTTTTCTCACCTGAATCGAGTGGTCCCATCAAAATGTGTCCGTCATTAACCCCTCTCGATCGAAGAGATTAGCCCAACCAAAATAACAACCCACCCCATACCACCCACAAACCAAACAATGGATGAACCGACCCACCCCACACCACGCCACCAAATGGTCCAAATAAGTTATCCATCTTACACAAGGACGAGTTACCCCATGGCACACCACCCCACTGTTGGAATGTAAAGATTTGCTGTTTAACAAGCGATTTGGGACGAGGAAGAAGAACCCACAACTCTACTTGACTGACAACAGAACGCCGCCCATGGTGATCGCATCGCCTCAGATCCCCGCCGCGGCTCCAAGGCGACCCACGCGCCTCGTCTACGACCGTCGCTACGGGTGGATGTAAGCTTGTCCCAACTTCCCTCTTTTTGGGTTTTTGTCGCCATTCTTATCCTCTTCTACCGAGAATGGAATCCCTAAGATCTCCTTTCCCTCCGCGGCAGAGTTGACGAGTGGACGGATCCTTCGGAGGAGGCCCTGGCTGGCGGTAGAGGAGTGTGAGCTCCATTCCCATCAGATTCTAATTTCGAGGCCACCTCGATCGATTCTTTTCTGAATCTTCTTAATGCGTTTGTCTTGATCTGGTTCAGGTTTTGCATCTTGCCGATCGTCAAGCGTGCGGTGGTGGCCGCGTCGAAATCGGTATGGAGTGGAAAAGTTCTGATGGATTTTTACCTCAATTGTTTGCCTCTACAAGTTTCACTATAAAAAAACAAAGTATAGTAGGTCATTGAGTACGCTACATCCTAGAGCCGTAGGCTAGCTGCATGTGTCACCTTATGTAGATCTTCCCAAATTCAACAATACAACAACAACAACAACAACAAAGCATTTTTCCACAATTAAGTAGGGTCAGCTATATGGATTCTTCGCCTCCATTCAGATCTATTTTGAGTCAATCCCGGGCTTATATCCCCAAAACTAAGATCCCTTCGTAGGGTCTCTTTCCAACACTTCTTGGGCCGTCCTCGTCCTCTCTATCCGGTTCAACATCCCAACACTCGCATCTCCTAACTGGTGCATCAGCTGATCTTCTTTGCAAATGACCAAACCCTCTTAAGCGGTTTTCTCGCAAGCGGTTTTCTCGCATCTTATCCTCGATCTACACCAACTTTCTTTCTGTGAAAATGCTATAGCCATTCTTTACACATGTCTATGGTTCACATGCCAACATTCAAGTCCATAGAGTATAACATGTCTCACAGCTACTTTGTAAAACTTTCCTTTAATTTTTAAAGGAATTTTCTTATCACAGAGAACAGCAGAGACCCCTCTCCACTTTAGCCAGCCTATGTTTATTCTATTAGTAACATCTCCATCAATTTCCCCATCATGTTGCAAAATAGATCCCAGATATCTAAAAGAATCTTTCTTCCGATTGTTATCATTACTAATCTTCACATCGATTCCTTCAACATTGCTTCCATCGAAGGTGAACTCCATATATTCCGTCTTAGTCCTATTTATGCGAAATCCTTTACTTTCCAACTCATGTCTCCAAACCTCATGCTTCTCATTTACTCCATTTCTAGTCTCGTTAATCAACACAATATCATCATCAAATAATATACACCAAGGTAACTCATCCTGAATGTGACTTGTCAACTCGTTCATAATCAACGTAAAAAGAAATGGACTCAAAGCTGAACCTTGATGTAAACCAATGTTGATGTCAAAATAGCCAGTCTTCCCAGACGGAGTCCTTACACAAGATAAAACCCTATCATACATGTTCTTTATGAGGTTAATATATAGGACAGGTACTTGTCTCTTCTCCAAAACTTTCCATAATATCTCTCGTTGGACAAAATCATAAGCCTTCTCCAAATCAATAAAGATCATATGGAGGTTCTTCCTTTTAGCTCTATAAATCTCCATTGTTCTCCTCAGTAAATGGATGACTTCAATAGTTGAATGATCTGACATGAATCCGAATTGGTTTTCTTTTATGTTGAAAACTAGCCTCAACCTTCTTTCGATCACACATTCCCAAATTTTCATAGTGTGACTCATCAACTTAATACCTTTGTAATTTGAACAATTTTGAATATCTCCTTTATTCTTATAAAGAGGCACCACGATACTCCTCCAATCTTCAGGCATTTTCTTGCTTCGCCAAATAACATTGAATAGATTTGTAAGTCAAGTTAAACCACACTCACCTAAAACTCTCCATACTTCTACAAGGATGTTATCCGGTCCTACACCTTTCTCAGGTCTCATAACCTTCAAAGCCTCCTCTACTTCCTTTCTTTGTATCCGTCTATAACTTGTACGATTCAAGTAACTTTCACTACTAGCTAGATCATCCAAAATGATTTCTCCATTTCCTTCCCCAATGAAAAGTTTATAGAAGTACTGTTCCCATCTAGTCTCTATATCCTTCTGAGTAAGAAGCACGCGACCTTCCTCGTCCTTAATGCATCTCACTTGAGAAAGGTCTTTGGTCTTTCTTTCTCTTGCTTCAACCAACCTGAATATATCCTTTTGGCCCTCCTTAGAGTTGAGATTTTTATACAAAACTTCATAAGCTTTTGACTTAGCTTCGCTTACAGCCTTCTTTGCTTCATTCTTCACTATTTTGTAGTTTGTGACAGTTTCCTCTGTTCTATCCTTAGACATAGCTTTAAAGCATACTCTTTTAATTTTTAGCTTCTCTTGCACCCCTTCACTCCACCACTAAGCCTCCTTTTGACCTGAGGCTCCTCCCTTTGACTCGCCTAGCATCTCTTTGGCTACCTTTCAGATACAAGATGCTACTGCCTCCCATATCTCGTTTGCACTTCCGCTACAATCCTAAGATAAGTCTTCTAAAACCTTCTCCCTGAAGCTCGATTGCTTCAGTGGAAGATTCTACCATCTAGTTCTAGTGATCTTAGGAACCCTCCTTTTCTTTACCAGCCCTTTTATTTGTACATCTAAGACTAACACGCGATTTTGGATTGTCAAACTCTCTCCTGGAATTACTTTGCAGTCTTTACAACATAACCGATCTCTTCTCCTCAACGCAAAGTAATCTATCTGTGTTCTAGTTGGCCCACTCTTATAAGTAATTAAATACTCCTCTCTCTTTTTGAAGAGAGTGTTTGCTATGAAAAGATCATATGCTATTACAAAATCTCGGATGACTTTTCCCTCTTCATTTCTATCCCCAAAATCATGTCCTCCATGAACACTAGCATACCCTGAAGCATCTTTTCCCACATGTCCATTTAGGTCTCCACCTATGCAAATCATTTCTCTTTGTGGGATTCCTTGTAAAATCTTATCTAGATCCCCCCAAAAAGCTTGTTTGGTCCTTTCATCTAAACCAATTTGCAGTGCATAAATTGAGACTATATTCAGAATTTCTTCTTCAAACGCCAATTTTAGTAAAATAATCCGATCCCCAAATCTTTACACCTCAACCACACAATCCTTCAAATCCTTATGAACAACCACTCTAACACCGTTTCTACCCTTATCTTACATGAATACCAAAGTTTAAAGTATGTCTTCTCGATCTCTCTTGCTTTCTCTCCAACCCATTTAGTCTCTTGAAGACATAGCATATGAATCTTCCTTCATTCCATCGTATCCACTATCTCCATCAATTTTTCAGTTAAAGTGCCATTATTCCAACTACCAATCCGCAACTTTCGTTGCAATCTCTTTTGGACTTACTTCTTTACTCACATGCGTCCATTATGCGAGAACTCCCAAATTCAACAATGCCGTTCATACATTCCAACACGGTGCACAAAATCATTTAAATCAACTTTGAATCGATCTTCTTTACGGATCAAGCTCTTCCTTTGCGGACCTCCATGGTATCTCTCTTTAAGAAATAATATATATATATATATAGATAATATTTAGTAGCCTATAGTTAAGCATTTTCAGGGATTTATTAGCAACGATATAAACTAAGTGTTTTACTTTTTAAAGGGGGTCAACTACATGGACTCTTCGTATACAGATAGATCTACTTTGCGTATCCAGTTTAGATACAAAAATATTATATCATACTTTATAGTTTCCTTCCAACATGCTTTGGTTTTCCCCCACCCTCCTCTGATTTTTCTTCTTTCAACCTTTTGTATTGTCAAATCAAAGCATTACACGATGACTTTATTTTTCTACATGTTTAAACCTAAGGGTGCATATGAATCGCATTGGTTTGGATTTTTTGCTTAATCCATGTGCAATCCAACTTTAACATATTCCAAAATTTTCAATCCAATATACTCTATCAAATATCCAAATCCAATCTAATCAATTGGATTGCGGATTGTGTCATCATCAGCAAACCGATTCCATGCACATACATTCTACATTCGAAACACACATTATAATATAAGCAGGAGAATATAGCACATAAGACTGGAATTTAAATTTTCTTTCCATTCATTTTCATTCATAATATGTCCATGATTATACTACAATTCATGTCCACAAAATAATACATGTATTCATCAAAATGTGTATCCATACATACATTGTACATCTCACACGTCTCTCAAAATCTACAAGTAAAGCTAGCTACAAGCAACGTACCACAAGAAAACTGTGTAGCTGCACAAAAAGAGTAGCTTCAAGTCCTAGTTTCTCAGTGCTGCGACTGCTCTTAAGAACCTGCGGATCCAACGTAATGGTACAACTAAAGTTGCCTAGTACTGTGCCAAACTACAACAAGGTACTAAAAAGTGTGCAAAAGAAACCAAACTGCTTAAACCATCCCCACGAAGAACACCACTCTACTCATTCCCGTTAGCCTTGAAGAACCCAAGCTTTGTGGATAGTCCGTGGTCTTGGTTCACGTGAGACCAGTTTTGTGGAAGTCAGGATTCGGTATTCAGTCGGAGGGGTTACTAAATAAATAATGGTTTTGAGAGTACTTAAAATTATTTCGTTATGCATTTTTGATTATTTTAAATATAAATATTATGTCTAATACATATATTCATATGTTTTTATACATATATGGTCATCAATCAATAAGAATACAAGATAAGAGTACTAATTAAGAAGTTACATATATGGAGCTTTAACATTTTTGGTGATAATGGATAAATGAGAACCTTTAAAAAAAAATCAGCAGCAGTGTAGTTGTTCGAATATTCAATCGAGTACCTGAATATTCATGCCGAATATTTGAGAATATTCTGGATAGACCGAATATTTGGGAATATTCAGGATGGACCGAATATTAACCAAATATCAATGCTCTATTTGGTCACCCCACAGAATAAGAATACTCGGCCGAATATTCGGTCTATTTGTCTAAATATTGCAGCAGTGCGTGGGACCTCACACTATGACTCTAATGCATTAAGAAAGCCTTAAGGTTGGGGTGCCTCTGTAGGCATGCAGTTAGGTATGATGCATCCTAATTAAGTTCCCAACACATCCACTTAACGTCACATACCAACTGTAATTCCCATGTTAAAACTTAAAACCCCAATCATTGCACTGGATTCACCATAACCCCGATTCCTTAAATAAATTTCCAACCCTTGAATCATCGCAAACCACCCAAGTCCACTACCCATATGTAAGAGTCCACGGTGGTGTAGGGCATGAGATAGAGCATCAATTACTGAGAATCTGAGATCATTCATAACATAGTCAGAAAACCCATCTACTGCCCCAATCCTCCTTATATCTAAAAGATCACTTCATGTGTTCATTTCCCAACTTCCATAACCACATTTTTGGGAATTCCCCTCTTAGTGCTCCCATCTAAAATACCGACCAATATGGCCTACACCATCTAGTACACGAGTGTTAACCCTAAGTGAAAAAGCGAAGTGATAGGCCACTGACCATGGCTTCTTGGCGCTCTCTCTAAGTACTGGGCTAAAGGTACGCATGTACTGAGGCCGAACAACGACATATTAGTATCTTGGTGTGCCAAGCAACATGTTCTCCAACCATCATAACTACATAGTAGTGGTTGGGATTGCAACCATCTATGCTTCTACGCGTGACCTCAAGGGTGCACGTCCCTCCTTTGGCAGCATTTACTCCACTACCCACATGCCACTTAAGATAATCACCACGTCATGGACAAGAATCCAATGGAAAAAGTGTCTGTCGAAAACACACACACACACACACACACACACATATATATCTGGATATCTCCCTTGATTATTCTAATGATACTCAAGATGTTCTCAACTCATCGTCTCACCACATCGATTTTAGATCACTTTTACTCACAATGGACCCTGTTGAGAGAAGAAGGGAAGAAAACTGTGTGTTTATTCAGTGAGGTCTAGGGGTCCTTGTATAGGACTAAACCCTAGGGTGCTCAGAGGAGAACTTACATAAATACCCCTGTGGGGTTACATAGGGAAACAGTTCATAAGGAAACAGTGATACATGGAAACAATGCATAAGGAAATAGAGGTAAACAAAGAAACAACATTATATGGTAGTCTCTAACACTCCCCTCAAGTTGGAGCATATTCATCAATCATGCCCAACTTGGAAGTTATCCAGGAAAGCCGCTTCTTAGTTACTGCCTTGGTAAAAATATCAGCAAGTTGAAGATCTGTTGGAATGTGCGGCGTGGTTTTTTCCCTCCTCGTACAACATCTCTGATAAAGTGATGATCGATCTCAATATGTTTTGTTCTCTCATGGAACACAGGATTGGTAGCAATGTAGGTAGCTGATTTGTTGTCACAGTACAAGGGAATAGGAGTGGATGTAGCATCATTTAGTTCTTGTAGAAAAGTGAGCAGCCACGTGATCTCACATGTAGCCTGAGCCATTGCTCTATATTCAGCTTCAGCACTAGACCTTGAAACAACTGCTTGTTTCTTGCTTCTCCAACTGACCAGGTTTCCTCTTACTACCATGGCATATCCAGTTGTAGACCGACGATCTTCAGGAGAGCTTCATAATCGACGTCAGCATATGCAGTGAGATTTGTGTGACCATTTGCCCCATAGAATATTCCTCGTCTGGCGAGTCTTTTAGGTAGCGAAGGATTTTAAGAACATCTTGCCAGTGGCTGTAGCATGGTTTCTCCATGTATTGGCTGGCTCTGTTTACAACATAAGATATATCAGGTCTAGTAACTGTAAGATATAGAAGTTTGCCAACCAGGCTCCTATATCGAGTAGTGTCTTCAAAAAGAGGATCGTTGGATTCAGAATGTTTTCTAGGCTCTGCTGGAATTCCTGAGGGTTTGCACCCAAGTAGTTCTGCCTCAGTTAGTATGTCAAGGCAGAGGAAATACTGTGACACATGTAAGCCCTTCTTAGTACGTAGAGCTTCTATGCCTAGAAAATATCGAAGTTGTCCAAGATCCTTGGTGACGAATACGTTTTGCAGGAAAGCCTTGGTTTGTAGTATCCCTTGGTCATCATCTCCAGTAATAATCATATCATCTACATATACAACAAGAATTACAACCCCAGTCTGTCGCCTCCTGACAAAAAACGAATAGTCAGATGTAGTCCTCTGGAAGCCTATGGTGCCAATCTCTGTACTAAGTCCATCAAACCAAGCTCTTGGACTCTGTTTTAGTCCGTAGATAGCTTTGTGAAGTCGGCATACGTACTCCTCCTCGACTTCGTAACCTGGGGGTTGTATCATGTAGACTTCTTCGTCAAGCTCACCACATAGAAACACATTCTTGACATCTAACTGAAACATAGGCCACCCTTTGTTCACCGCCACAGAGATGATAGTTCGTATGGATCCCATTCTAGCCACAGGGGAGAATGTTTCGAAGTAGTCTACCCCGTATGTTTGAGTAAATCCCTTTGCTACAAGTCTTGCTTTTAAACGATTAATAGAACCGTCAGGGGACTGCTTTGTAGTGAAGATCCAGCGACATGCAACTGGTTTACATCCAGGAGGGCATTTGACAAGGTCCCATGTTTTTCGAGACTTTAATGCTTCCATTTCTTCATTCATTGCCATTCTCCATCCCTCATCTTGTAGTGCACTATGATGATCTTTGGGGACAGAAATAGCCATTGTGGCATCTGCATATCTTTTGTCAGAGCAAGATAACCCATTAGTTGAGGTGAAATGAGATATTGGGTGAAGTGTACATTGCCTCTTTGTTCTTCTTAGTGCGATCGGTAGCTCCTGAGGACTATCCGGGGTAGCATTGGTGGGAGCACTCGAGGATGGCGTAGTGTCCTGCGACAGTGGAATAGGTAAAGGAACCTGAACAGGATTAGACACAGTCCTTCTTTTATACACAATTGGTGGAGGGGGGGATTTTAGGGGAATATCAGACACTGTCTGAGTAAAGAAGCTGTTTTGTTCAAAGATGGTGACATCAAGAGAAACGTAATAACGATGTCCTGTAGGATCATAACATATGTATCCTTTTTGAGTTTGAGAATACCCTAGGAAAACACATTTGATAGCACGAGCAGATAATTTGTCCGGGACATGAAAATTATGAACAATGGCTGTGCATCCAAAAATTCGTAAGGGTAGAGGGAAAGGTTTCTCCTTGGGATATAGTAAGTTGAAGGGAGTGGAGCCATGTAGAGAGGCGGAGGAGACGCTGTTTATAAGATGAACAACAGTAAGAATAGCATTGCCTCAATATATCTTGGGAACATTCATATGGGTAAGTAAGGATCGAGCAATATCAAGGTGTCTCAGTTTTCTTTCAACAACCCCATTTTGTTGGGATGTATATGGGCAAGATGTTTGATGTATGGTTCCCTGGGAGGCAAAAAAGGTTATCAAGTCATTCTGAGTAAATTCCAGAGCATTATCAGAGCGAAAGACTTTAATAGTAGTAGAGAAGAAATTTTTGACATAACGAAAGAAGTTCTTGACAACGATGTTAATTTCTGACCGTTCTTTTAACAAGAATACCCAAGATAGGCGACTGTAGTCATCCACAAAAACAACAAAGTACTTATGACCACTAATGGTTTTGACCGGACAGGGTCCCCAAATATCACAATGAATTAGGAAGAAAGGAGTAGTGCGACGAGGCTCAGTTCTTGCAGGAAAGGAAACTCTATGATGTTTTCCGAACTGACATGCTTCACACTAAAAAGGTTTTAGCGTAAACAGTTCTGGAAACATCATAGAGAGAGCTTTGGCGGAAGGATGTCCCAGATGAAAATGCCATAGAAGAGGATCTTCAGTGATGGAGGTAGCACCAGCAAAGTTGGAATTGGTAGAATTGTTGAGGTAATATAGGCCATTCCTCTCATGTCCCCCACCAAAAATCTGCCTCGTCCGGATGTCCTGAAAATAGCAGCAGAATTCATCAAAAATAACACGACAATATAGCTCACGACATAGCTTCTGAACAGATAAAAGACTGAGCGGGAAAGCAGGAGCACAATGCACATCTGTCAGTCGAAGTTCGCTGGAGAATTCAATAGTTCCAACAGTAGTTCCAACAGCAGTAACGGGAGAATGATCTCCATTGGCCACACGAACGCTCTTTGTAGAGGTAGAGGGTTGAGATGAGGTGAGTAGACTTACATCTCCCGTTAGATGAGTGGAAGCTCCAGAATCAATAATCCATGCATGTTTAGTAACAGAAACTGAGTTTGCTACTGTACCTGATGTAGTGGCAAGGCTAGCAATAGCAGCAGATGCAGTCGTGTCGCATGTTGAGGGAGTAGAATCATTTAGAAGTTGTCGTAGACGAGTATATTCAGAAGCAGTGAATGGAGCATGTTGTCCGTCTGTACTCTGAGTAGTTGTATCATTGTTCGTATCATGTGATTCATCATCATAAGTGTTATGAGCACTTGGTTGTCTGCCAAATGTTCCCCAGCAACGTTCATACGGATGATTCATGCGACCACAATGTATGCATGCAGGATAACGACCAGTAGAGGAATCACGACCACGACCTCGTCTAAGGTCATGTCCGCGGCCACGACCTCGGCCTCTAGGATAAGATTGTCGGCCTCTTTGCCCAGATGAATAGTGGGTTGTTGTCTCTGTGGAAGAATGAACCAGAGAATTTTGAACCGGAGCTTCCAGTTCCTGCAATTGATCGAATATGGTTTCGATCGTAGGCAATTTATCTGCCATAAGAAATTGATCTTTTGCAATTTTGTACTTCGGGTGAAGCCCTGAGAGAAACCTGTAAACCTGCCACTCAACACATTCGCCTATTTGTTTATCACAGCATGCGGGTTGAAAGATAAGAAGTTCTTCAAACAGGCTTGTAAGTTTCTGGTAGTATTCAGTTAGACTGGTTTCTTCTTGATTAGTAGACCAAATTCTTGTGTATATATCAGAAAGACGAGACTTGGTTGTTTTCTGGGAATATGTATGCTCAAGATTTTCCCACATGGCTTTAGCAGTGTCTTTATATAAGAGATTTGCAGCAATATTCGGATCTACACTATTAGTTATCCAAGTGATTACATGGCAATTGTCGACAAACCAAGCTTCATAGTCTGCATCAGTGGTAGAGGGAGGAGTCTTCGTGAGGATGACACTCTTTCGTTGGCCACCAATAAATATCTTGAAGGATCGAGACCATAGAACATAGTTTTCTGAGCCTTTCAACTTGGTAGAAGTGCATTGTACCATCAAAGAAGGAGGATACATAGGCTTGGTCTCGACGGACGTCATGATATCGTCTCTAGGTCAAGAAAAAGTGACCTAGATGCAGTTGTAGTTGATATGTAGAACCTTCTTAGTAGCACATTTTTGGAGAGTCTAACACGAGGCCTGGGGCAGCAGCGGTAGCCGACTCGGGAAGCAGGTGGCTAAGGTAGCGCGCTAGCGCAAAAGGCACTGGAGAGTAGGAGACCTAAGCTGTGGTGCACTGGCTCGCTGTGTACTAGGTGCACTGGCTACTGGAGACGCACTGTGTGCAGTAGCGTGTAACAAGGTGCAGATGCGCAGTAGCCTGAGGTGCGTAGCAGCACAGTAGCGCAAGGCACGAGAGCGCGGAGCCCTAACCTGGAGCGGCATGGGCTTAGCGCAAGCTTGCAGGAACCTGGGTCGGCAGTAGCGCTGGCGTGAGTGCAGGCTTGGAGGCCTAGCCCGGGTACAGGAGCCCTAGCGCAGGAGCCTAGCAGGAGGCGACAGTCCCTAGTGCCTAGCCAGGGGGCAGGAGCCCTAGGCGCGGGAGCCCTAGGCGCAAGAGCCCTAAGCGCAGGAGTCCTAGGTGCTGGAGACGACAGAGGAGAGAAGGGGCATGTGGTGGCGGTGGGATGTTAGGTCAGAACCCCGGTCTAGGACCGTTGCTCTGATACCATGTTGAGAGAAGAAGGGAAGAAAACTGTGTGTTTATTCTGTGAGGTCTAGGGGTCCTTATATAGGACTAAACCCTAGGGTGCTCAGAGGAGAACTTACATAAATACCCCGGTGGGGTTACATAGGGAAACAATTCATAAGGAAACAATGATACATGGAAACAATGCATAAGGAAATAGAGGTAAATAAAGAAACACCAATATATGGTAATCTCTATCAGACCCATTCCATTATTTATTGTCTCATATCCATTATTCCACGTGTTTAACATATTTTGTAATGACCTAGATGATTTTACATCTTTTTATAGTCAAATTAATCAAATTTTAAGTTAATTTGGGTCCGTAATCCTAGAGTGATCGATCGCCTGACTTTGATGATTGATCAATACTGATCGATCAATAAGAAAACATGATATATCATTTTGGTTTCAAATGACAGGTCATCCATTTAGCATGATCGATCATGTATCCAATTGTTATGATTGATTATCCCTGGAAAGTGGTTGATTTTTTCTCCACCAATGTCCATGATGTTGCTCCAATTGTGAAACAAATTATATCCCCGAGTTCTTGCTGTTACCCACATCACGAATATGCAATCATATTTTCCTTGCACCCAGTACATCAACGGGAAATCACGAAAAGGTGATGCGATACGAAATGAGTTTCAGCACAATACTCGCCCAAACGCGAAATCGACACTGCCTACGTATTCTAGATACTATTCACTACTCATGATGCGAAAATCGTGCGGATCCGACGACAAGAGAGGGGTAAAATCCATACCTATAGGAACATTCTCCCATGAGCTTCCTTCGCTCGGAACGAGAATTCCATGCTGTTTCGTGGAACAGAGTGTGTCCACGACGATCCACGCTCCGAGCTCGTCGAGACGACGTACTTCGTCATTCGATTGGTAGTCGGAAATTTGCTCTGACGACGGAGCTCCAGCGAGGGGTTGGGTGGTCTGAGCCGACCCACTTGGCTTAGCCCCTCTTATGTTGGTTTAGCCCGAATTCGGATCTGGCTGCAGATACAGATCCATTAGTTGTAATCCGATCGTACTTTGTGTGCAACTCTCGCATATGGACTTTGATTTTGACATACTTAGACTTGTTAGAAAGATCTCGACGAGCTCTACAAGATAGTGTGATCATTCATCTATTTTGGTTACTGGATCAGAGCAGAAATTTGGGAAAAGAGAAGGTCATAATACGAGGAATCTCACATCATAAAATTTTTAAAGTAAGTCTCGTCTCCCAGACTCAGTGTGATCCTAAAACTGATCCCAAACCCGACCTTAACACATAAAAATCTCAAAGAGGATTGATCACATAAAAATCTCAAAGAAAGCGAAACCCATAAAAATCTCAAATGGAATTTGACCAGGTTTCGATTCCATACCTGCAAATAAATGAGGATACTTCTTCCTCATATTAGCCTTAGGTTATCACATCACCTCCTCATCATCTTGACTCCGTCACAAGACGTTGACTAGAGGAATCTCCTTCCACCTCATCCTCTTGACCACATGGTCTACTATCTGAACATGCTCCTTTGGAAAGGAGAGGTTTGTCTCCACCACCAAGTATTCGTAGCTGATTACGTGCTTAGGATCTTGGATGTACTTCCGAAGATTCAACATATAGAACACGTCGTGAATACCCTCAAGGTGTGGGGGAAGGACCACTCTGTAAGCCACCTTCCTAACTCGGGCAAAGATCTCGAAAGGTGCTACAAAGCGCAGTGCAAGTTTGTCTTAATACTGAATTGCTGGACACCCCCCATCAAGGATACTCGTAGGAACACAAAGTCCCCAACTTGTGATTATAAGGAATACTTTAAACACACAAGGTTGGTGAAGAATCGTATCTTTCAAGGTGTATACGTGAACCTGAAGATCTCGACGTCGTCGGTTGGCATAGCTTTTTCTGACAGCTCTGCGCGATCAACAATCTCTTCCTGGCAGTCTCCATAACTCTAGATGTCTCCTCTATAGTATATGGAGTGAACAAGGTGTTGTCACCGACTTGCTGCCGACACAAGGGAGTGGTGCATCACCTCCCATACAAGCCCTCGGAAGGCATCATGCCAATAATGGCATGGTGGCCGTTGTTGTACGTGAACTCAACTAGTAGAAGGTGATCCTTCTAGGATCCTTTCCACTCAACAATGCATGCATATAACAAATCCTCCAAAGTTTGAATGGTCCTCTCGGAGTGCCTATTTGTCTGATGATCGTAAGCTGAACTCATACGTAGCTCGGTCCTCAAGGCTCTCATGAACTCTCCCCAATAATATGAGGTAAAGCATGAATTTTTGTTTGAAACGACCTCCTTGGGTATCCTGTGTTTTCGGATGACATGCTGGATGTGTAATCTAGCTAATTTAACTAGAGTACATGCCATGTTGATTGGGATGGAATGGGTTGACTTGGACAACTGGTCAACGATCACAAATATCACATCTTACCCGCCTGGGTTGCACGACAATGACGTGACGAAATCCATAGAAATGCTCTCCGACTTCCACACCGGAATGAGTAGATGTTGCAGTAAACCATGGGATCTCTGGTGCTCTGCCTTCATCATTAGACAAGTAAGGCATCAACTAACGTGTTCGGCTATGTCCCTCTTCATGCCCTCCTACCAAAAGTGCTGACGGAGGTCTCGTTATATCTTGGTGTCACCTGGATGAATATGAAATCTCGAATTGTATGCCTCATCCGTAATATCTCGCCTCAGGTCCGCATCATCTGGGACACAAATACGGTCCTCCTTCCATAGGATGGATCCACAGACTCGGAATCCATCAAACTCATCCTTTATGTATCTGTGATACAAGTCTTTTATCATCTAATGTCTGTTGCACATGGACAATCCGGTCCCACAAGCTAGTATACTTCGCCGATGTGCTCTCGAAAGGATGCCACTCACTAAGTGTAGTGAGCACATCCCAAGTCTGCAACCAAGTTGCTGAATTCTCAATGTGTGACTGCCTGCTCAGGCATCTGCGACCACATTCCCCTTACTAGGGTGATAGGAGATGGTATAATCGTAATCCTTCAGCAACTCCATCCACCGCCTTTGCCTCATGTTCAACTCATTCTGGTCAAAAATATACTTGATGCTCTAGTGATCGGTGAAGATCTCAAAAGTCAACAATACAAATAGTGACGCCTTATCTTTAGTGTAAAAACTGCATCCACCAACTCCAAGTCGTGAGTAAGGTAGTTGCGCTCGTGGCTCTTCAACTACTGTGATGCGTAAGCCATAACCTGTCCTCGCTGTATTAGCACATCATCCAACCCTTCCTTGGAAGCATCACTGTAAACCGTGAAGTCCAATGTACCAAAAGGAAGGGTGAGAATAGGCACATAAGTCAATCGCTCCTTGAGCGTACATAAGCTCAACTCACAATTATCACTCCAGACAAATGGAATGTCCTTCTAAATCAATCGGGTGAGGGGTAGGACTAACTGATAGAATCCTTAACAAATCTCCTATAATACCCGATGAGGCCAAGGAATTTGCGGACCTATGTAACTGTCTTGGGCTATTCCCAAGATACATCTGTCTCTATACTGGCAGGATCGACTAACACTCCATCCCTTGAAATCATGTGGCCTAGGAATGCCACTTCAGAATTCCAGAACTCACACTTGCTGTATTTGGCATACAAAAGATGCTTTGGGAGTGTCTCTAGCACAATGCAAAGAAAAGACTCGTGCTTGTACTCATCATGGGAATAGACTAAAACATCATCGATGAATATGATCACAAACTTATCCAAGTACAGATGGAAGACTCGATTCATCAAGTCCATGAATGCAGTTATAGCAGTTGTATTCGTAAGTTCGAAAGGCATCACCACAAACTCATAGCGACCATATCTAGTACGAAATGCGAACTTCATCACATCTACATCCTTATCCTCAACTGGTGGTATCTAGATCACAGGTCGATCTTGGAGATTACCGTCGCTCCCTGTAACTGATCGAACAGATCGTTAATCTGTGGGAGAGGATAACGGTTCTTGACCGTTCGCTTGTTTAGCCGTCTGTAGTCTATGCATAGCCTCAAGGATCCATCCTTCTTCTTCACGAAAAGGACTGGTGCTCCCCATGATGTTGTATTGGGGCAGATGAATCCTTTCTCCATCAGTTCCTGTAACTGCACTTTGAGATCCTTGAGCTCGACATGTGCCAACCTGTATGGAGGAATAGATATCGGCTGTATGTCTGGCAATAGCATGATCTCAAACTCTTTCTCCGTTATTGGTGGTAATCCAGGCAACTCATCTGGAAACACATCGGGAAACTTGTGTAAAAGTCTAACATCCTCGATCATCTGATCCTGCATGGCTGATTCTATCACGTAGGTAAGGTAGCCTACACAACCCTGACTGAGAAACTAGTGTACCCTCAAAGCGGAGATGCACTCGATCCCACCATCAGAAGTGCGTCAGTGAAACTGAAATGGCTGCACTCCAGGTAAATGGAAGACAACCGTCTTCCCAAAGTAGTCCATGCACACGTGGTGCCTCTCCAGCCAGTCTGTGCCTAAATTGATATTGAAGTCCTCTAACTGAATCAACAGTAGGAGAGCATCCCATTTGCACGGTTACCTCCTCCACTGCCTAGCACTTGATAAACAACTGCCCCTCTGGGCCCTTGATGTAGTACATGGATTAAACCCTCATCACATACTTGCTCAATGTGGGCACCATACATTGTGCAAGAAAGGAATGTGTAGCCTCTGAATCATATAATGCATGTCCTCTGAATCAAATAATGCATGTATATATATTCCATGGGCCGAAATCATACCTCTAATGACCGATCCAGAAGCATGAGCCTGCTCTCGCGTTACTGCATTCAACTTTCCTCGTGGTGGTGAGCTAGATCCCGCAACACTAAATGCTTGTTATGGGGCTTGCTGATAGTCACCGTCTCTACATCGGAATCTCGAACCCTGAAACTGTCTGGAAGATCCAGCTGGTCTTCCACAATGTTGCTGCACACCCGAGCCGCCGGCACGCAATGGGCACTAGGCCTTGAAATGGCTCGACTTTCTGTAATGGTAACACACGCTTGCCTGCCTGTGACAAACTCCCTCCAGAAGCAAAACTGCTGCCCTCAGACCTACGATTCTATGCTTGCATAAGGGGGCAGAAAGAAACTAAACCATGGCATGGCAAGGCATGTCCCAAGGTAGGGGATAGTATGAACCTGCTAGCTGCCGGTGTTGTCGTTGTAGGATGGTGGCAATGGTCTCTATGGAATTGAGAGAAGTCCCAACGTGTTGCTTTCCTAGGCTGGGGTGGAAGCAACTATGACTGACCTACATGTAATCGGCTTTATGTGCCCTCGCACTTTGTCGCCTTCGCTGTGGCCTCTTTGATAGAGGTAATGTCCCAAGTGAAGAGTCTATCCTAGACCTCCTCGTGCATCCTCCAAAGCTGCAAGTTCTCTCGTGGGTAAGTTGTATTAGCAGGGGAATGGCGAGACAACTTTGTGTAACGAATCATATATTCTTGGACCGTCATCGACCCCTGGGTCAGCTCAACGAACTCTCTCCTCTAGTCCTTTACCCAGTGGTATGAGTAGAACACGCTACTGAACTCGTCAAAGAAAACCTCAAAAGTGATGGGCTCGGTCATATGCTCCTTGGTGGCATTCCACCTCTGCTCTGCGTAACCCGCCAACAAGTAATTCGCGAAAGACACCCATGCATCCTTTGATGCATGGATCATCTTCAAAACCTTCATCATATGTACCATCCACAGCTCTTGATCATCAGGATGGTGGTATCGAAGAATTGTGATACAAAAGCCCTCTGATATGCCGCATAGGTGCTATGATGTTTTTGTAAAGCATCTGCATCCTCCATCCTCTCAAGCTCCAAAGAGACTAACAGGTTGATGCTCTCCTCATCGTGGTGTGAGGGATGGTAGGCGGGATCGTCCTGCTACTGGAATCACTGCCTAATCACCTCTTGGCGATGCTGGATGCACTGTACCGCCTATACAAGGAAGGCTAGCTGTTGCGCCACACCAGGATCTGTACGAGGTGGTATGGCCTTGCATAAAGAACCACATCATTAGTACTTTCTATACTTAAGAGAGAGATATGGATATGGACATAATTTATGTTGTTCTCTTTAGGACTCATGTCGGATCAGAAGACTTTCAACACTATCATATATTTTGAATACCCATGAAGAATGATATGCATAAAACGGAATGAAGTACCACAACTCTAATACCAAACTGTGACATCCGTCCCAGTAGAATCCAAGTACTCAAAAAATCGAAACCATGCACATACATTCCACATGGAAACACACATTATAATATAAGCCGGAGAATATAGCACAAAATATTGGAATTTAATTTTTCTTTCCATTCATCTCATTCATAACATGCCCATCATTACATTACAATCCATGTCCACAAAACAATCCATGTATGCATCAAAATATATGTCCATACATATATTGTACATCTCACATGTCTCTCAAAAACTACAAGTAAGGCTAGCTACAAGCACTGTACCACAAGGAAATCATGTAGCTATACATAAAAGAGGAGCTCCAAGCCCTAGTTGCTCACTGCTACCGCTGCTCCTAAGATGCTGTGGAGCCAATGCAAAGGTACGTTATAATCGAAGTTGCCCAGTACAATGCCAAACTACAACAAGTAAGGTACTAAAAAGTTTGTAAAAGAAACCAAACTGGTTAAATCGTCCCCACAAAGAAGAACGCCACTCTATTCATTCCCATTAACCTTGAAGAACCCAAGCTTCGTGGATAGTCTGTGGTCTTGTTTCATGTGTGACCTTACACTATGATTTTAAGGCAGTAAAAAAGTCTTAGGGTTGTGGTTCCTCCAGTATGCGGTTGGGTATAATGCATCCTAACTATGTTCCCAATACGTCCACTTAGCTTCATACACCAATTGTAATTCCCATGTTAAAACCCCAAGCATTCCACTTAATTTACCATAACCTTGATTCCTTGAATCAATTTTCATCCCGCGAATCCTCGCAAACCACCCAAGCCCACTACCAATGTGTAAGAGTCCACGGTGGCGCAGGGAACGAGATAGGGCATCGATCACTGAGATCATTCATACCATAGTCGGAAAACCCATCGACTATCCCAATCCCCCTTACATCCAAGGGATCACTTCATTTATTCCATTTTCCACCTTCCATAACCACATTTTCGGGAACTCCCCTCTTAGTGCTCCCACCCGGAATATCAACCAATGTGGCCTACACTAACTAGTACACAAGTGTTAACCCTAAGTGAAAACGCGAAGTGATAGACCACCAACCATGACTAATTGACACGCTCTCGAAGTACCGGGGTAAAGGCACGCATGTGCTGTGGCTGAAAATCGTCAGATTAGTGCCTTGGTGTGCCAAGTTACATGTCCTCCAACCGTCGCATCTACGATAATCCACGCCCTGAGCTCTTCGAGATGGTGTACTTCGTCGTTAAATCGTGGCTGGAAATTTGCTTCGGCAGCAGAGCTCTGGCGAGGGGTGGTGCTAAGACAAAGGGTTTTGGATTGTTTGAGCAGACCCACTTGGCTCAGCCCCTCTTACGTTGGTTTAGCCAGAATTCGGATTCAGGTGCAGATCCTGATCCATTAGTTGCATCCGGCTTGTATTTTGCGTGTAACTCTTGTATACGAACTTCAATTTTGACGTTCTTGGACTCGTTGGAAAGATTGATGAGCGCTACAAGATGGCATTGTCATTCATCTATTTTGGTTACTGGATTAGAGTAGAAATTTGGGAAAAGATCATATCCTAATACGGGGGATCTCACACAGATTGATCGAATTTGTTCTGATTTTTTTATACTCATGCATTCCCGATTTGCTTACACTCGCATGTTTGAATTTTATAGCACATTAAGCCTTAATATTTGAATTATAGCTCGAAAATCGTTAATATGTATTAGATGTAAAGAAAATAATATTTGTAGATCACGTGATCAAATTGAAGTCGAACTACATTAATACATAATAAATACCATACAATTAAAGTAAATGATTATATTGAATTTGGAATTTGAGTTTCTTTTTATATACACCACATTAGTACGTTTTTTTTGCAAATGATTTCGAATAAAATGATTTAAATGAGAATAATACAAGTTACCAAAGAAGGATCTAAGACAAGTTAGATAAATGAAAAACTGTGATAGCATTGTGAGGAAAGGGCGGTGACTTTATGCTGAAGAAGGACAACATTGTATAGGAGGGAGCGATATCAAAATGGACTGAGAGAGAGAAGCAATTGGGAGTGGAATATTGTGGATCAAAAGAGAAATGAGAGGGAACTGAGAGGGGAATAACCCATTAGGATGTACAAATTTACAAGTTACAATCATATTCTATTATTTAAGAATTTAACATTTAGCTTTCAAAAGAGAAAGGCCGGTAGCAAGAGGATATTTATCCACCATTGATAAGAAAAAAACAAGATGGATGTCATTAGTTATGGACTTATGGGAAATTGAGAATGGGTGCAAAAATATTATGTGTATGTTACCTGATTAACGGATCGTATTTTGGTAATGATCCGATCTAATCATACTTTAACGGATTTGAAAATTTTCTATCCGATCCATTCAATTACAACAACAAAGCCTTGCCTATTGAGTACCTCATCATGCCTCTGGCTCTGGGGAGAACCAGGCTCCGTGATTGGTTGAGGGTGGTGGAGAAGGTGGAGATGAGATTGGCGGGGTGGAAGGCTGCTATTCTGTCGAGGGGGGGGGGTAGATTGGTCCTACTCAAGGCCGTCCTTTCTTCCATCCCAATTTATTTTCTTGCTAACCGCAAGATGCCGAAGGGGATTCGCGCGAGGCTGGAGAAGAGGATGCACACGTTTTTGTGGGGTAGCCATGTAAATGGTCATGGAGGGATCCATCTGGTGGGGTGGGAAGATATCACGTGCAAAAAGAATTTGGGGGGCATGGGGGTGAAATCACTTGAGCAGATGAATGAGGCGCTTTTACTTAAATGGGCTAGCAAGGTCTGGGGCCCGGGGGAAGATCTCGTTTGCATGGTGGTTCGTAAGATTTATAACGTGAAGGGGCGCCGCCTTTGCAGCAAGGTAATCTTGCCGCCATGATGCCCCTTGGTGGTAAAGACATTCATGAAGAATTTGGCTCTCTTTAGGCCGGTCCTTGGGAGGGGGGAGACCTTCTCTCTTTTTGGGCGGATGATTGGTCGGGGGCGGGAGCTCTATGCTCTCGTTTCCCCCGCTTATATGCCCTGGCGGAGGAGAAGCTTTGTTCGGTGGCAGATTGCTTGGTGGATGGGACATGGTGCCCAACCTTCTCCGCAAACTTCTCAGATCAGAGATTTGATGAGTTCCCGGAGTTGCTTGACACCGTGAGGGAGGTGGGAGCTTCGTGCGGGGGAAGGGATCATTGATGCTGGAAGAAGGGGCCGTTCTCGATTAGAGGGGCCTACGGGGCCATATCCAGGCCGCCGCCGGCTAACTCGGAGCTGCTGAGCAGAGATTGTGCATCTATTTGGTCTCTTAGACTTCCTGAGAGAATTGGGATCTTCCTGTGGCTTCTCAGGAGGAAGAGGCTGATGACGCGAGACCGGTGTATCAGGCTCCTTGGCATCATTGCAGACAGGTGCCTAATTTGTGGTGATGTGATGGAATCTGTGGAGCACCTATTTTTTTCTTGCCCCGTGGTCTCTCAGATTTGCAGGAGGCTGCTACAGCGTGGTGCCGTTTCGATGACTTTCAGGCCTTCTGGAATTCGATCTGCACAGATATGGCTAGATCAAGGAGGGAACAACTTTATCCCATGGCTATCCTCCGGGCGGTCTGGCGCGGAAGAAATGAATTACTGTTCTCGGGTCAAAGATTTTATAAGGAGAACGTGGGGATGTTTGCAAAGCGTATGGTAGAAGACTGGGTGATGTAATGTTCCTTTCGATGCGCGTGGAGTGTTGTAGCCTTCTGTCTCCTCTGTAGTTATCTTTTGTTTTTTTTTGGAATAAATTTTGATGGGGTGGACACCATCGAGTGTTTCACCCTGCCCTTCAGACTTCAAAAAAAAAAAAACAACAAAGCCTTTTCCCACATTAATAGGGTCAAGTACATGAATTCTTTGCCTCCATTTAGATCTATCTTGGGCCAATCTTGGGCTTAGATCCAAAAAACTAAGATCCCCTAGTATGCTCTCATTCCAACACTTCTTGGGCCTTCCTCGCCATCTCTTAGCCAGCTCAACATCCCAAAACTCGCATCTCCTAACTGGTGCATTGGCTTATCTCCATGGAAGGAAATATCGGGATATATCAGCGATATATCGTCGATATATCGATATCGACATGGGACCGATATGGGTACCGATATGGCGATATATCCTGATTTCCATGCATTTTCTTCATAAAGGCTCGTCGATATGGGCCATATTTCGGCGATATATCGTCGATATATCGTCGAAATATCATCGAAATATCGTATGGATACGATATCGAAACGATATCGATATCGATACGACCTTCCATGCTTATCTCCTTTGCACATGACAAACCACCGTAAGCAGTTTTCTCGCATCTTATCCTCGATTGGAGCTACACCAACTTTTCTTTTGATTGCATTATTCCGAATCCGATCTTTATATGTGTATCCACATATCCATTTTAGCATTTTCATTTCCACTACTGCTATTCTCTGTACATGTCTATGGTTCACATACCAACACTCAGATCCATAGAGCATATACCCGGTCTCACGGCTGCTTTGTAAAACTTTTCTTTGATTTTCAAAGGAATTTTCTTATCACATAGAACAATAGAGGCATCTCTCCACTTTAACCAACATGCATTTATTCTATTAGTAACATCTCCATCAATCTTCTCATCATGTTGCAAAATAGATTCCATGTATATAAAAGAATATCTCTTTTGAATGTTATCGTCACCAATCTTCACCTCGATTCTTTCACCATTGCTTCTATCAAAAGTATACTCCATATATTCGGTTTTACACCTACTTAACGAAATCCTTAAGTCTCCAATGCATTATCCATATCTTAAGCTTCTCATTTATTCTATCTCCAGTCTCATCAATCAACACAATTTCATCAGCGACTAACATACAACAAGGTATCTCATCCTGAACGTGACTTGTCAAATCGTCCATAACCAAAGTAAAAAGGAATGGACTTAAAGCTGAACCTTCATGCAGACCAATGTTGATGTCAAAATAGTCGGTCTTCCCAGACTGGATCCTTATACAAGATGAAGCCCTATCTCATACATAACCTTTATGAGGTTAATGTATAGAAATGCACTTGTTTCTTCTCCAAAACTCTCCATAATATCTCCTATGCGTCAGAATCATAAGCCTTCTCCAAATCAATAAAATCATATAGAGATTTTTCCTTTTAGCTCTATAAATCTCTGTTATTCTCCTCAGTAAGTGGATGGCTTTAATAGTTGAGCGACCTGACATGAATTCAAATTGATTTTCTTTTACTTTGGAAACTTGCCTCAACAATCTTTTGATCACACATTCTCAAATTTTCATAGTTTGACTCATCAGCTTGATAACTCCAAAATTTTGAGCAATTTTGAATATCTCCTTTGTTCTTATAAAGAAGCACCACGATGCTTCTCCTTTTATCTTCATGCATTTTCTTGCTTCACCAAATAACATTGAATAAATTTGTAAGCAAAGTTAAACTACGCTCACCGAAAACTCTCTTTACTTCAATATGAATGTCACCAGGTTTTACACCTTTCCCAGGTCTCATAACTTTCAAAGCCTCCTCTACTTCCTTCCTTTGTATTAGTCTATAACCTGTACGATTCAAGTAATTTTCACTTCTAACTAGATCTCCCAAAGTTATCTCTGTATTTCCTTCCCCACTGAAAAGCTTCCATCTAGTCTTTATATCCTTCTGAGTAACAAGTACGTGTCCTTCCTCATACTTAATGAATCTCAGTTGAGAAAGGTCTTTGGTCTTTCTTTCTCTTGCTTTGGCCAACCTAAATATATCCTTTTGGCTCTCCTTAGACTCGAGATTTTTGTACAATAGGCTTTTGACTTAGCTTTGCTTACATCTTTCTTTTCTTCCTTCTTCGTTATTTTGTAGTTTGTGATAATTTCTTTTTTTCTATCCTTAAACATAGCTTTAAAGCTTGCTCTTTTAATTTTGAGCTTCTCTTTCACCCGTCCACTCCACCACCAAACCTCCTTTTGGTCTGGTGCTCCTCCCTTTGACTCGCCCAGCATCTCCTTGGCTATCCTATACAAGATGTTATCGCCTCCTACATCTCGTTTGCACTTCCGTTACAATCCTATGATAAGTCTTTTAAATCCTTCTCCATGAAGCTTGATTGCTAAATCGAAGATCCCTCCATCTAGTTCTAGTGATCTTGGAAACCCTCCTTTTCTTTACTAATACTTTTGTTTGCACATCCATGACTAATAAACGATATTGAATTGTCAACTCTTTTTTGTGATTACTTTGCAGTCTTTGCAACACAACCGATCTCTTCTCCTCAATGCAAAGTAGTCAATCTGTGTTCTAGTTGGTCTATCTTATAAGTAATAAAATGCCCCTCCCTCTTCTTGAAGAGAGTGTTTGCTATGAATCGCATGTTGTAACTATTTTTCTTATCGAGAAAGAAGACCCTAGGGCTCCTTATATAGATGGTGTCTTAGGGTTAGGGTTACACGGAGGACGACTCCTAGATAGTGAGTTGTCCGAAATACCCTTAGAATTAGGGCTAACAATACATCTCTCAACGTTCCCCTTCGAACTGGAGCATATATATCAATCATGCTCATCTTGTTGCAGCATTTCTCGAATTGCATGCACGTGAGTGACTTAGTGAACATGTCTGCAGTCTGCTCAGTAGATGGTATGCTGTGAGTATGAATCATCCCTCTCTGTATCAGATCTCAAGTGTAGTAGCAGCCAACTTCCACATGTTTGGTGTGTGTGTGGAACATAGGATTGTTGGCTATATGCATTGCCGCACGGTTGTCGCATCTAAGTTCCATGGTATTGCTGGGAGTGGCATGAAGATCTGTGAGTACGTATCGAATCCATAGAAGTTCTGCAGTAGCCTGAGCTATGGCTCTATATTCGCTATCAACACTTAAGCATGACACCACTAATTGTTTCTTGCCCCTCCACGTAACAAGGTTTCTTACTAAGTAAGTGCAAAAACCTGTAGTAGATCATCTTTCTATCCTTCATCCTCCATAGTTTCCATCTGAATAGGCCTTAAGGTGCAACCTTTGGTAAAGAGTAGACCTTTCCCAAGAGAAGACTTGATGTGCCTTAAAACCATCATGCATGCATCGAAGTGAGCTGTAGTGGGAGCATTCATAAGCTGGCTTAATTTCCAATTAATGGCTAGGGATATGTCCGGTCGATTGATGGTAAGATAGAGCAATTTGCCCCCTAAACGCTTATATTGACCAGTGTCTTTAGTCTCTTATGTATCGTAGATGCGTCCTTTAGGGTGCATAAGCATCTGTGCTGGCTTTGATCCTAGCATCCTTGTTTCCTGAAGCAGATCAGTTGCATACTTTCGTTGTAACATGACTAATCTTCGCTTGGACCTAGCAATTCCAATCCCTAGAAAGTATCGTAGTGACCCTAAATTTTTGATCACAAATTGTTATCTTCTTAACTTTCAAAATACCATCGGAGTCATCTCCTGTGAGGATGATATCGTCTACATAGATGAGCATTTCCACTGTTCCTCTTCCCTTCTTTCTTGTGAATAAAGAGTGATTTCCTGAATATTTGATGAACCCCAGATTCTCTAGTACTTCTGACAATTTCTGAAATTAGGCGCGAGGCTTCTGTTTGAGTTCGTAAATGGCCTTAGTTAAAAGGCACACATTCGGACAATCCCTTTGTGCCTCAAAACCTAGAGGTTGCTGCATGTATACTGTTTCCTGAAGGTCGCCATATATAAATGTGCATTCTTTACATCAAGCTGTTGTAATAGCCAATCAAGTTGTACTGCAACTGTTACTAAGATTCATATAGTGGATAGGCGAGCCACTAGAGAGAAAGCGTCAAAGAAGTCAACCCCATATGTCTAGGTGAACCTCTTTGCAACTAGACGTGCCTTGTAATGAGAAATTGAGCCATATGAGATGTACTTGTCACTAAAACCCATTTTGATCCTACTATCCTGACATTGCCGGGTGGCTCTACAAGTAACCATGTGTTGCGAGAGATCAATACAACCATTTCTTCCTCCATTATTAAACACCATTGGGAATCTCGAAGGGCCTTGATATGCGCATGAGGGATAAATGCATCAAAGATTACATCGACGAATTGTCTATAGGAGGAGCCAAGTCCAGAAAAAGACACTGCAACAGAGATAGGATGTTTCGTACTGTATCGAGATGGGCATTGCCTTGTCCCCTTCCTTAGAGCAATTGACTGATCTACATCATCATCTATAGAATCACTGGTAGTACCTATGTTGTATCCATGGATATAGCAGGGCTGTTAATCTGTAAAACCTCATTCGAAGGACATACCGTAGGAGATGGTGCTGGCTCAAAAGGGGTGTGTCCCCGCGGAGCAGTACTCTTGTAAAAATCATTATGTGGACTAGGGACAAGAAGTGGATGGTGTATGTAGGTGGTGGAGAAACATGAGAGCTGAAACTGGAGTAATATGGAAGATACTCAAAGAAAGTGACATCCACACTGATGTACTGCTTTCGAGAGCGAGGATTGTAGCATCTATACCTTTTTTGATTTCTGGCATATCTTAGGAAAACACATTTAACTGCTCTTGCCACAAGCTCGTCCCTTCCAAGACCAAGTATATGAATAAAGGCTACACATTCGAACACCTTGGGAGGGACATGAAACATAGCCCTTTCCTGGCAAAAGAACCTCAATAGGAACTTGCCCATCAATGGTGGTGGAAGGCATTCGGTTTATAAGATATGTAGCGGTAAGGATATTGTCACCCCAATAGGTAGAGGAAACGTGATATTCAATCAAGAGTATACATGCAATATCAAGGATATGCCTATGCTTATGCTTAGCCACGCCATTCCATGGAGAAGTATGGGTACAAGTAGTCTGGTGTAAAATCCCATTGGTGGAGAAGATTGTTTGCATATCATAAGAAAGAAACTTCCTAGCATTATTGGACCTAAGAATCTTGATAGTTGTACCATATTGAGTCTTTATCTTATTTATAAAGTGAGTAATAATGGATATGACATCATACTTGTTTTTCATTAAGAATGTCTATGACACATAAGAAAAATCATCTATTATGACCTTATAATAACGGTTTCCCAGATGATCATGATATCGACTAGGTCCCAACCATCTAGACGAACTAGGTCAAATAGACTAATACAACAACAACAACAAAGCCTTTTCCCACAATTAAGTAGGGTCGGCTACATGGATTCTTCGCCTCCATTCAGATCTATATTGGGTCAATCTCGGACTTATATCCAAAAAATTAAGATCCCTTCGTATAGTCTCTTTCCAACACTTCTTGGGCCGTCCTCACTCTCTATTAGCCGGCTTAACATCCCAACACTCGCATCTCCTAACCGGTGCATCAGTTGACCTTCTTTGTAAATGATCAAACCATCTTAAGCGGTTTTCTCGCATCTTATCCTTGATCGGAGCTACACCAACTTTCTTTCTGATTGCATCATTCCGAATCCGATCTTTACGTGTATGTCCACACATCCATCTTAGCATTTTCATTTCTGCTACAACCATTCTCTACACATGTCTATGGTTCACAGGCCAACATTCAGAACCATAAAGCATAGCAGGTCTCATGACTGCTTTGTAAAACTTTCCTTTAATTTTTAAAGGAATTTTCTTATCACAAAGAACAACGGAGGCTCCTCTCCACTTTAGCCAGCCTGCATTTATTCTATTAGTAACATCTCCATCAATTTCCCCATCATGTTGTAAAATAGATCCCAGATATCTAAAAGAATCTCTCTTCTGAATGTTATCGTCACCAATCTTCACCTCGATTCCTTCACCATTGCTTCCATCAAAGGTGCATTCCATATATTCCGTCTTAGCCCTACTTATACGAAAACCTTTAGTCTCCAATGCATGTCTCCAAACCTCAAGCTTCTCATTTACTCCATCTATAGTCTCGTCAATCAACACAATATCATCAGCAAATAACATACACCAAGGTAACTCATCCTGAAAGTGACGTGTCAACTCGTCCATAATCAAAGTAAAAAGAAATGGACTCAAAGCTGAACCTTGATGTAAACCAATGTTGATATCAAAATAGTCAGTCTTCCCCGTCGGGGTCCTTACACAAGATAAAGCCCTATCATACATATCCTTTATGAGATTAATGTATAGAACAAGTACTTGTCTCTTCTCCAAAACTCTCCACAGTATCTCTCGTGGGACGGAATCATAAGCCTTCTCCAAATCAATAAAGATCATATGGAGATTCTTCCTTTTAGCTCTATAAATCTCCATTGTTCTCCTCAGCAAATGGATGGCTTCAATAGTTGAGCGACCTAGCATGAATCCGAATTGATTTTCTTTTACTTGTGAAACTTGCCTCAACCTTCTCTCAATCACACGTTCACAAATTTTCATAGTGTGACTCATTAGCTTGATACCTCTGTAATTTGAACAATTTTGAATGTCTCCTTTGTTCTTATAAAGAGGCACCACGATACTCCTCCTCCAATCTTCAGGTATTTTCTTGCTTCGCCAAATAACATTGAATAGATTCGTAAGCCAAGTCAAACCACACTCACCTAAAATTTTCCATACTTCTACAGGGATGTCATCCGGTCCAACACCTTTCCTAGGTCTCATAACCTTCAAAGCCTCCTCTACTTCTTTTCTTTGTATTCGTCTATAGCATTCACGATTCAATAACTTTCACTACTAGCTAGATCACCCAAAGTGATCTCTCTATTTCCTTCTCCAATGAAAAGTTTATGGAAGTATTGCTCCCATCTAGTCTCTATACCCTTCTGAGTAACAAGCACGTGACCTTCCTCGTCCTTAATGTATCTCACTTGAGAATGGTCTTTGGTCTTTCTTTCTCTTGCTTTGGCCAACCTGAATATATCTTTCTGGCCCTCCTTAGAGTTGAGATTTTTATACAAAACCTCATAAGCTTTTGACTTAGCTTCGCTTACAGCCTTCTTTGCTTCCTTCTTCGCTATTTTATAGTCTGTGACAGTTTCCTCTGTTCTATCCTTAGACATAGCTTTAAAGCAAGCTCTTTTAATTTTTAGCTTCTCTTGCACCCCTTCACTCCACCACCAAGCCTCCTTTTGAGCCGGAGCTCCTCCTTTTGACTCGCCTAGCATCTCTTTGGCTACCTTTCGGATGCAAGATGCTACTGCCTCCCACATCTCGTTTGCATTACCGCTACAATCCCTAGATAAGTCTTCTAAAACCTTCTCCCTGAAGCTTGATTGCTTCAGCGGAAGATTCCACCACCTAGTTCTAGTGATCTTAGGAACCTTCCTTTTCTTTAACAACCCTTTTATTTGTAAATACAAGACTAACAAGCGTTGTTAGGTTGTCAAACTCTCTCCAGGGATTACTTTGCAATCTTTGCAACAAAACCGATCTCTTCTCCTCAACGCAAAGTAATCGATCTGTGTTCTAGTTGAGCCACTCTTATAAGTAATTAAATGCTCCTCTCTCTTCTTGAAAAGAGTGTTTGCTATGAAAAGATCATAAGCAGTTACAAAATCCAGAATGACTTTTCCCTCTTCGTTTCTATCCCCAAAACCATGTCCTTCATGCACACTTGCATACCCTGAAACATCTTTTTCCACATGTCTATTTAGATCTCCACCTATGCAAACCATCTCTCTTTGTGGGATTCCTTGTAAAATCTTATCCAGATCCTCCCAAAAAGCTTCTTTAGTCCTTTCATCTAAACCAATTTGCGGTGCATAAACTGAGATGATATTCAGAATTTCTTCTTCAAGCACCAACTTTAGCAAAATAATCCGATCCCCAAATCTTTGCACCTCAACCACACAATCCTTCAAATCTTTATGAGCAACCACTCCAACACCATTTCTGCCGTTATCTTTACCTGAATACCAAAGTTTAAAGCTTGTCTTCTCGATCTCCCTTGCTTTCTCTCCAACCCATTTAGTCTCTTGAAGACATAAAATATGAATCTTCCTTCTTTCCATTGTATCCACTATCTCCATCAATTTTCCAGTTATAGTACCGACTATGATGCTTCCCCAGTTGGCTGGTCTGATACTCTAAACTGACAGTGGGAAGAAGCTGGGGAAGAACACGACTAAGCTTTTGTACGTGTGGATGACCCAAATGTTGGTGCTAGAGAGCACTAGACGATGCTGAAAAAGACGTTCCAGAGTTACCTGCAGTCCCAGATGACTGCACAAAATAGTAGAACCCCCTTCTTCACTGCTTGTATCAATCGTCTTCCCAGTCAATATGTATGGAAAACACAAAAAACTGCATCAAATATTGCCTGACAGTTGCGTTCCTTGCAAAATTCTAACTAACAAAAAGTAGGCCGATGGGAAATTTTAGAACAAATAGAACATCATTGAGCCTGATGTTAGGAATGAGATGAACATCTCTTTTTCCTTTTATAGGAAAAATCTGTCATCATTAACTTGAACAGTACGTGTCGACGGGACTTTGCGCATCTTATTTATAAGGCTATGTTCCCCACATAAGTGAGTGGATGCATCTGTATCAATCAACCACTCTGATTTCATAAATTGATTTGCGGAAGCAATAAAGATACATGTATGGGCAACTACAACAGTTTCTGGATTATCATCTGGGTGGAGTGGGAAGATTCACTTGGTTGAAGTATGTTCATACGCTAGATCAAAGCTTCAAAGTCCCTTTAAGGAACTACAACAGGAGGGCCATCTCCCTCAATAACACTACAAGAAAGAGGCGTTAAATAACATGATTTAGTGTAACAAACGGCCTCTGTGGATCCATACTTGTGACAATAGGTACACTGAATGTTGTTGCGGCTTCATCCCATTCCGAAATAACCATGGACACGTTCCCGAAAGGAGCCAGGACCTCTACGCCTGGATGGGGTATCCAATGCAGAGATCTGTCCCCGAACCTTCATAGTAGTGCGAGCAGTCGGGATGGCAAGGTGAGTGTGGGTACTATAAGCCTCCTCAATAGTGGGAAGAACCATTACAATGATCATCTAGTCGCGAGCTGTAGCGTAGCCCAGATCTAGTCATGCAAAAAACACCAAGATAGCTATATGCTGGTGATGCTCTTTCTATTTGGGGCAGGTGCACCTTGGAATGCATGGATTATATCGTTCAGATAGGGATTTTAAGAGTAAGTAATCAGCTAGTGGACGACCTGCTTGCTTCATATTGAGCATGTCAAAATACATCCGATACATTTTGTTTGAATTCTTCTCCTAGACATACGTGGCTTGAATAGAAGTCCATATGCCATTCACGGTGTTATAGTATATAAACTCATCGCAATCCTGTCGATGACGCTTACCATGATCCAAGAGCTGATCATTCCATCATCTTTTCCCCAAGTGATGCACCTTCCTGTCTTTTCAACAGGTTATAACTCCAATAAAATATGTGCCTTGTCGTATCCACGTACCATCATGAGGAGCATGCATGATCATTTAGGTTAATTGGTCTCGTCTAACTTGGGGATCGAGCCAAATGAGGGTAGTTGGTTGCTCCCTCCATCATATCCCTAGGATGTCACTTTGGATTGAGACATCTCGGATTATAGTGGCAGACATGCTGAAGAGGGATATGAAACAAAATAAAGAGGAACTTGATTAGATCATACTAGCAGAGGTTGGATGGTGGCGGTAACGTATTCAGTGTTGTAAAAGTCGCCCGATTGGGTCGACTAGTCTAGTCAGTGGGGTGACCGATCGGATATCGACTAATTCTGACTAAGCGCACTAGTCGACCAATTTTTTGCTTGGAGATACCATATTTTTTTAGATTTTGCTTTTTTTTTATAAGCAAATTTATTATAATATGCTTAATGTTTTATTTAAATTCAATTACTTCTTTTATTTTATTATGATAGTATAAAAATGTACAAAATCTATGTAAATATATGTATAAAAATGAGTTATATATTTAAAATAATCATAAAATTCAAAGCCGATTAAAGTCCGACTAATTCATATTAGTCGTCTGACTACTAATTAATCCTTAGTAAGTGACCCAGCTGACCGAGTACCGACTGCCGACTTTTGCGAACTTGAGCATATTGATTTGGTGGTGATAAGAAAATGAGATACGAGCGATAGTTGGGAGGGGGTTTAGTGTTTCTAACGGAACAAGGGGTGGGATAGGGCTTCTAGTAGTGGGGGGGGGGGGCTTCGTTGGAATGGCAAGAGGGACGAGGTAAGGGGCGGGGCAGGGGCTTCCGATGGTGGGGTCGGCAGGAGGGCGGGTCAGAGGGTCTTGCTATCGGAGGGGGGTTCGCTAGGGCGGCACGGGCGAAGGGGCTTCGTTGGGGCAGTACGGGCATGGGCTTGGGTGGCGTGGGTAGGTGAGGGGGGATAGGGCTTAGTTGGGGTGGCAGGCGATCGAACCTGGAGCATGCAGGAAAGGGGGGCTTCGCTGGTGGGCGACTAGTCCTGGAGCGCAGGGGGGGCTGGGTTGGTGGGGTGGGGGGGGGAGAGGGGGTAGGCTTCGCTAGGGCGGAGTAGGCTTGGGCTTTGTTGGGGCTGCGCATGCGAGGGGTGGTGGTGATGGAGCGAAAACCGCTCTGATACCAAGTCAAATTTTGTAACTTTTTTTCTTATCAAAAAAGAAGACTATGTGGCTCCTTGTTAGATGGAGTCCTAGGGTTAGGATTACATCGGAGGATGACTCCTAGATAGTGAGTCGTCCGGAATAACCCTAGAGTTAGGGCTAACAACACGATTCTCAACACTATGAAAAGATCATAAGACATTACAAAATCCAGAATGACTTTTCACTCTTCATTTCTATCCCTGAAGCATTGACCTCCATGAACACTAACATACCTGACATGAAGTATCCTTTCCCACCAGTCCATTAAGATCTCCATCCAGGCAAATCATCTCTCTTTATAAGATTCATTGCATACTTTTATCTAAATCACCCCAAAAAGCTTGTTTAATCATTTCATCTAAACCTATGTGCGGTGCATAAACTGAGATGATATTCAGAATTTGTTCGAGCCCTAATTTTAACGAAATAATCCAATCCCCGAATCTTTGCACCTCAACTACACAATCCTTCACACCCTTATGAACAATCATTCCAATACTATTTCTGCCCTTATCTTGCCTAAATACTAAAGTTTAAAGCCCATCTTCTCGATCTCCCTTGTTTTCTCTCCAACCTATTTTGTCTCTTGGAGACATAGTATCTGAATCTTCCTTCTTTCCGTCGTATCTAGTATCTCCATCGATTTTCTAGTCAAAGTGCCAATATTCCAACTACGTATCCACAACTTCCTTTGCAACCTCTTTTGGACTAACTTCTTTACTCCCCTAAGCCCATCATGAGGGAACCCTTGCAAATTTTGGACTGCATCCAGGAGGCGATGTAACTGAACTAGGTTATTTACTCGAATGCATTTCTCATGCGAGAACCGTTGCAAATTTTGAACTACATCCGAGCAGCGATGTAACGACCCTTGCCAACTTCTTATTGTATTCGAGCGATGCAACACGCCTCTAGTAGGGAACATTCCAACGAAATCTAAATGTTTGCTTAAATCCATATTGAAAAGATTTGAACTGTTTTGAGATAAATTCCTAAACAATGTTCTTAAAAAGAACATTATTTAGGAATTGTGTCTCTTGCACTGGTTGCCGGCTACCTAACACGTAACCCTCCTATGTTTACTAGGGCTTGGGACCGACCATGGCCGAGTTAATCTGATCCGATCCATTAAAATGATAAAATCAAATAATCCAATCTGTTAACATCGGATTGGATCAGATTACGGATTTTACCGATCTGTGTACCCCCTATCTAAGCCATTTTAAATGGCCCATGACTCCCTGTTTACCGTCAGGGTGGATCATGGGGGCTCGGCTCCTCCACAAATAGACACCCTTATTCCTCTCTCAACAATGTTGGTGGGGGATACATCGGGTAGGGATTTTGATCTCCAGGTTCCACAGACGATGGGGTTGGTGACCCCCTTGGGGCCTCAATGAAAATCCTCTCGTGGAACGTTCAGAGGTTGGGCCAACCATTTAAGAGGTTGGCGGTCAGTGAGCTATTGAAAGAGTGGAACATGTGGCTTGCCTTAAGGAGACCATGATTGTATATTGGGATAGTGTCAGGCAAGCTTGTAAAAGTTGACCGACTAGGATGACTAGCCCGACTAGTCAAGTCAGGGGGGAGGTTACCCGACTCGATTAGGACTAGTCGGCCTGATTAGTCGGGCCGACTAATCGGATGACTTTTACATCAGGCTTTTTTTAGTTTTTTGCTTTTTTTTAAAAGTAAACTTGTACTTCTATGCTTAATGTTATATTTAAAGTCAATTACTTCTTTTGTTTCATTATGATAGTATAGAAAATGTACAAATATGTTAATATATAAGAATATATATATATATAATGATTTATATATTTAAAATAATTAAAAAAATTCAAAATCGACCAGTGACCGACTAAATCTGATTAGTCGCTCGACTGCCGACTAATTCTTAGTCAGTGACCCTACCGACCGAGTATCGACTACCACTTTCTACAACCTTGGTGTCAGGTGGAGCTATACTTCCGGTCCTTGCTTGATGGAGTTTTTTACGGTTCTGGCCCACGACAGTGTTGGAGGAATCGTGGTGGCATGGAACATGTGCCTCTTCGATTAGGTGGGAGAGATGAAGTTGGATCGATCGGTAATGATGCTGATTTGTAGCAAGGCAGATCGGTCTCACCTGGCTGTCTCCCCGATTTATGGGATTTCAGGCTCCTCGATGAACGAGGCTTAATGGGAAGAGTTAGTGTGTATAAGGGAGAGGTTTGTGGGGGTTGCTTGGGTAGTGGGGGTGATTTTAATGTTATGCTTTATGCAGATGATAGACCTGGTGGATGTAAAGAGGAAATTAAAACTTGTTTATTCATAGAACCTAAGGGTTCTCTTATATAGAAGAGAGAAACCCTAATGCGTAAATTACATATTGTGGAAAGAAGAAATACAAAATAACTAAAAAGTTGCTACAATATAAAACTGTTCATCACTCACTCTCCCTCAAGTTGGAGCGTAGATGTCGATCAAGTTCAGCTTGCAACTACATTTCTGAAAAGGTCCTATGGCTAGAGCTTTGGTGAGCACATATGTTGTCTGCTCATTAGAATTGACATGAGAAGTAGAAATAAGACCCTTCTGGATCATGTCTCAGGTTTAGCCCGTGTAGTGGCAATCTACCTCGATATGCTTGGTTCGCTCATCGAAGGTTGGATTGTTGGCAATAAATAGTGCATCCTGGTTGTTACATTGGAGATGCATGAGAAGTGGCACCTCAATAGCTAGATCAATCATAACTGATCTAACCCACATCATTTGAGCTGCCTTGTGTCATAGCTCTGTATTCTAATCTAGTACTAGATCGAGCCACCATTGTCTGTTTCTTGCTCTTCCCTGATACTAATTAATTCCCTACAAAGACTGCAAACACGAAGTTGACTTCCTGTTCTTGGGACATCATGTATAGTCAACATCTGTACAAGTTGTAATGGCAAGGCATGTTCCTTTAGTGAACAAACGACCAGTACCATGTGCGGTCTTTAGATACCTCAAAATCATATGGATTGCATCCATATGTGCCTGTTTTGGCTGCTCCATGAATTGACTCACTTTGCATATTGCTAATGATATGTCTGGTCTGGTGGTGGTTACATATAACAACTTTCCTACTAACTCCCTGTATCTTCTCTTGTCAACCTCATCAGTGTCATCATCATAAAACTTCATGCTTAGATCCATGAGAGTAGTTGCTGTCTTGTATTCTGTCACACCTATCTCAGATAGTAGATCTGTAACATACTTCCTCTGGGTATTCACAAGACTTCACTGGTTCCCGGCGAACTCCAGTCCAAGGAAGTAGCATAGACTGCCCAAATCCTTGGTCACAAACTGTTGACCTAAGAAAGTCTTGGCTGTTTGAATCCCCTGTGCATTATCCATGTAATGATAATGTCATCAACAATTATTACTATGGAAACAATACCCTTTTGAGACCTCTGAACAAACAAGGAACGATTTGCGGTAGATTACACAAATCCCTTCTGTTCAATCACATCGGAGAGCTTCTGAAACCACTCTCTCGGATTCTGCTTAAGGCCATATATCACCTTGTGAAGTCTACATACCTTATGCGTCTCCCTCTCAGCAACAAACCCTGGTGGTTGCTGCATGTAGACTTCTCTTGAAGATCACCGTAGAGGAAAGCATTTGCCACATTAGGCTGGTAGAGAGGCTAGTCGCACGTGACTGCGACAAAGAGGAGGACCTGAAGTGTGGAGTATCGAGCAACTGGAAAGAGGGTGTCCTCATAGTCCACCCCATGGGTCTGGGTGAACCCGCGAGCCACTAAACATGCCTTGTAGCGATCAATGCTGCCATCTGCTCGGTGCTTCACAGTGAATACCCATTTGCATCCTACAATAGATGCGTCTGTTGGAGATGTAACCGTACTCCACGTGCCACATGACTTTAAAGCCGCCATCTCTGCTTCCATTTCTAGACGCCATTCACTCACTTTGAGTGCCTCCTGATATGCACTTGGGATTGTAACAGAAGATGGTCCCACAATAAAATTTCTGAAGCCTGGTGAAAGTCTCTCCAGAGACACCTGGCCTACCATGTGATATCGTGCACAAGATCGTTGCCTTTCTGCAAGGCAATGGACCACCCTAGGTCATTCTCTGCTGGTGGTTTCGGTTCAATCTGTGTATCTGCATGGTCATCCTACACACTACTATTTCCATCAGTCAAGTTTTCAAGATTTACCCGGGGCGTGCTGGATGCTGGGGAAGGCGTTGGAACATGAGCAGGCTGAGTTGTATGAGAAGGTGATGGTGGAATAACAACAGTATCCTCAGACTCAGAGGAGCACATTCGGCCACCTATAGGAGAGTAGTATATGATGGACTCAAAGACGGTGACGTCTGCACTAACATAGTATTTGCCATGTACAGGGTCAAAGCATCGATAACCCTTCTGGGTATGGGAGTGACCAATGAACATGCATTTGACAGCTCGAGGAGCGAGTTTGTCATGACCAGATCGTAGTATATGGACAAATGTCACGCATCCAAACATACGTGGAGTAAGAGAAAATAAGTCCTTGTCAGGAAAAGCAAGGGCAAATGGAGCTTTTTCACCCAAAATGGTAGACGACATTTTATTGATAAGGTAACAAGTTGTCATCACAACATCGCCCCAAAAAGAATCTGGGGCACGACTCTAGATGAGAAGAGTCCTGGTGATATCGAGAAAATGACAATGTTTGCATTCAACCACACCATTCTGCTGAGATGTATAGTGACAAGATGTCTGATGAATAATGCCATGTGACTTAAAGAAACGAGACATGTGTGTATAATAGAACTTAAGTGCATTATCTGAACGAATATATTTTATTGAGGCAGAGAAAATATTCTTTATTTCAATAACAAAATTTTGAATTACTGTACTAGACTCAAACTTGTGCTTTAGGAGAAAAACCCATGAAATCTGGAAAAATCATCAATGCAAACAAGATAGTACCTGTGTCCCTGATGATGAGGTAGACGATTAGACCCCACATATCAAGATGAAATAAAGCAAATAGACCATGACTACTATGACTCTGACAGCTCGAAAAACTGGACCTGTGATGCTTTTCGAGTTCACATGACTCAAAATTGAGAGCAGACTTGATAGGAACTCCATGAATAAGACGACAAATTTTTTGCAGAGGTAGATGAGCAATCTGAGATGCCATGTATAGGGAGAAATAGATCCTGCAAAAAGAGACGTGGCACCAGCATATGGAGACTGAGACAAACGGTATGGCCCTCCATTTTCACGACCGCATCTAATCACCCTGCCTGTGAGTATATCCTGAAAACTAAGAGAACTAGGGTCAAATATTGCACAATAATGTAAATCTTTCGTAATATGACTAATGGACAATAAATTCATAGAGAAAGCCGGTGCATGAAGAAGATTCTGTAGGTGTATTGAGGGGGTTAGATGAATCTCCCCCTGTCCAGTAATGAGGGACTGAGTCCCATCAACAATGACCACTGATCGACCTGGTTGCACTGGACTGTATGTGCCTAACTATAGTCTATCTCCACATAGATGATGTGAGCCACCAGAATCCATGATCCATTCAGAAGGATCTGATCTAGAGCGGCTCGTGATGAACCTCCCTTACATGTTGACACATGTCACACATGTAAAGGGGGTGGAGGCCTATAAATACCATGACCCCTCCCATAGTCCTCCCCACTTCATTTACGCCCATCACTACACCTTAGAGCCGCAAGGCCGCCGAGCTTGCGGGAGGAGCACGAGAGGGGCACGGCGAAGCCCTGTCGGTGATCGAGAGCGTTTTTAAAAGCCGTAACGAAGTTCTGTCTGCATCAAGCCGTAGTACTGAAATATAGGATGGCTATAGGGGGGATTTCACTAAAGAAGGTGATTCGGACTCAAGCTAGATAGCGTTCAGGTGAGGGATTCTCAAGCGCTATTTTAAAGCATTAGTCTTTCGCTTTTATGCATGTTTTATGATAACAAGTATGCAATCGCGTTTTCTTGAGCTTTTACGCATGAATTGCAAGTACCGTATACCAGATATGAAATCAAGGCTTTTGAATGTATTTTCAAATATCATTTCAAGTGCTTTATGTTGATAGCATGTTTTCAAGCATAAAACTCGTTGTGGAATAGAAAGCATAAGTTTCACTACGTAGATTTGAGTTTTTATGTAGAGAATTTTGTTTTGTACGGTTACTATGAATTATGGATCAGTTTTCCAAGTTCTGAATGGTTTTAGTGATCAGAATATGCATGCTATGTCAAGATTATCTTATGTTATTGAATTAGTTGTTATGAGCATGAAATTGCAAGTTTACGGTTTATTAGTGGCAAGAAAAGAATCAGAATCAGAAGATAAGCACCACAGTAGCTCTTTTATACAAATCATGAACTAGCCATTAGATATGGTGATGTCATTAGATAAGACCCTGAAACCGCCATTAGATATGACAAACCATTAGATATGGTATCAAGAGGACTTTGGGTCCGCATTCTGTATACATATAGGCTTTGGGCCGTATGCAGAGTGTTTTTGGTCTTTGGGACCGTCTGCGCGTATGACTTAGCTTTGTTTCAGCGTTCATGAGTTAATAAATTAGCCACAGTGGTGATTAGTACAAACAGCTTGATAGTGATGATTATATTTCAGTTTATCTGCCTTTGAAGTAATTTCAGCATTTATTTGCAACTCTAGCATGTTGTTATATGTTTACTCTCATAAAGTCTCTTTTCAAGATATTTCAAAGTTATCAGCATAAATTTTGGCATACTGCTCATATTTCAACTTTTAGTTATATGTAAAAAGCTTGAGATCCTTTCACTGGGTCTAAGCTCATAAATGGGTTTAGACTCATCCCGTTATATTATATTATATACAGATCAGCAGAATCACGAATAGCAGGTGAAAGGACCACGGATACACTTGGAGGAGGTGTCTTTTGCTTTTCGTTGTTTTTGTACTGTCTGTGTTATTTTGTAAGAAGTTGTAATAGATAGAACTTGTGTAATACACTTCTTGGTGTTGTGAACTTGAAATACAAAGGTTTTATGTTCTATGAGATTGCCACATGTTTACTTGAGGAAAAAGAAGAGGAAAGATCTCTGTCGCGGCACGTTCCGGTTAGCGGAACGGGTCGTGACAACTTGTGGTATCAGAGCAAAGGTTTTAGGACCTTGAGGAAGAATTATATTAGGAGTTGACTTATAAGTATTGGAAGATAATTTAGTTATTGATATTATAGTCTTGAGGATGTCTAGAATCATTATTGGAGGATTTAGGTTGATGAAGTATCTAACTGAGGTTTTATTTTATAGGAAACAATGGCAGGTGAGCAGCCACAAGCGACCGGCCCTAGTCAGGAGAATAACAACAATAACAACGTGTATGACACGTTGACGTTGATAGCTCAAACACTAGGAGGCATGGCTGCACAGTCTGTTAAAAGACATGAATTTGAGTACCAGTTACCATTTGAGCATGTAAAGAAGCTGGGAGGAGAACCATTCGTAGGAGACACTGATCCAAAGAAGGCAAGGGAATGGTTCAAGAATATGGAGAAAATATTTGTTCTAATGGATGAACAAAAGTTGAAATATACCATATTTCTTCTGAAAGATAGCGCTGATGATTGGTGGACATCGGTGAAAATGAAATATCCAAACCCATCTTCCATTACATGGGAGATCTTTGAGAAAGAGTTCAATGAAAAATATTACCCAAGGGTTTATCAGGAGGAGAAACGTAGGGAATTCCTATTCCTTACTCAGGGGAGCAATTTGTTTGATGAATATGAGAAGAAATTCACCGAACTTTCAAAGTTTACTGCTTCTCTGGTTGCAACTGAGGAAGAAAAATGTAGACGTCTAGAAGATGGTATGCATATTGATTTAAAGGAAATGGTTTCGGCCACGGGATATACTGATTATGCAAAATTGGTGGAGGCTGCTCGTAGGGCTGAACGAGTGGTGATAGAAAGAAGAAAGTGCAATGATCATGGAAAGAAAAGGCTTGCAGATAGACCCCTATGGAGAGGAACCATGAACAAAGAACCAAGAATAGCTGGGAATTCAAGACAAGATAATAGATCAGTTTCTAGAGTACAAGGGAATCAAACAAATAGATATACAGTTGGGTCTTCTGAAAACAGAACTCTTTCTTTTCCACAATGTACAAACTGTGGAAAGTTTCACCCGGGAAGTTGCTGCAAGGGGACCGCTGGGTGTTATCAATGTGGCGAGATAGGCCACATACGTCAGAATTGTCCCGCACTTGTCCAAAGCCGTCGGGTAATGGGAAGACCAGCACAAAATGAAAATCGTGATATTGTTGTACGTCGTCCTCCACCTGCAAGGGAACAAAATATAAATAATACACAAAAGAAATCAAACCAAAGAGAGGGAAAAGCTTTTGCTATGACCTTAGAGGATGCTATATCTGCAGACGATGTTGTATCAGGTACCACTATTATTTTTGGTAAAAGTGCACATACTCTTATTGATTCTGGTGCAAGTCATTCTTTTATTTCACAAAGATTCTCCCTATATGCTGATAAAGTAACAAGTACTCTCAAGCATGCTTTAGCAATTTCTTTGCCTAAGGGAGAACCAGAAATTATTAGGGATGTCCTCCTAAATTGTTTGGTAAAGATAGGAGAAAATTATATTGAAGTAGACCTGATTCCTATGGAGATAAGGGAATTTGATGCTATCATAGGAATGGATTGCTTAAGTACATATCATGCTCTTCTAGACTGTCATAAGAAGCATGTTACTTTTAGGAAACCAGGTGATGTCGAATTCACCTTTTATGGAGAAAGAAGGATATATCCTACCCATGTCATCTCCTGTCTCTTAGCCCAGAAGTTGATAAGAAAGGGATATTCCGCTTATATTGCTTACGTGTTTAATACTAAGGCAGAAGCAGCCAGTTTAGAAAATATCTCCGTGGTGAAGGAATTTCCAGAGGTGTTTCCAAATGAACTACCAGGAATTCCTCCTGATAGGGAAATTGAATTCACTATTGATCTCATTCCGGATACCAATCCAATTGCCTTAGCTCCTTACAGAATGGCCCCAGCTGAACTTAAAGAACTCAAAACTCAATTACAGGAGTTGACAGATAAGGGATTTATACAGTCCAGTATGTCACCTTGGGGTGCTCCAGTTCTATTTGTCAAGAAGAAATATGGTTCCATGAGACTTTGTATAGATTACAGGAGACTAAACAGAGTGACTGTTCGCAATAACTATCCTCTGCCCAGAATAGATGACTTATTTGACCAATTACAAGGGGCCTCTGTATTTTCCAAGATTGATTTGAGATCTGGCTATCATCAGTTAAAGATTAGAGGAGAAGATGTCCCTAAAACTGCATTCCGAACCCGATATGGGCATTATGAATTCCTAGTATTGCCTTTTGGATTGACAAATGCCCCAGCTGCTTTTATGGACTTGATGAATAGGGTTTTCCGTCCATATCTGGACAAGTTCGTGATCGTATTTATTGATGATATTCTCGTATATTCTAAAACAGAGGAAGAACATAGAGAACACTTGAGAATTGTACTTCAAACTCTGAAGGAACACCGATTATATGCAAAGTTTGATAAATGTGAGTTTTGGTTGAAGAAGGTTGCGTTTCTAGGCCATATCATATCTGGAGAAGGAATAACAGTAGATCCATCAAAGATAGAAGCAGTTCTTAAATGGGAACGACCGATAAATGCATCAGAAATCCGAAGTTTCCTTGGATTAGCTGGGTATTATCGAAGATTTGTTGAAAACTTTTCTAGAATTGCCGCACCATTGACAAGGTTAACTAGGAAGAATGTGAAGTATAGTTGGGACGAAGAATGCGAGAAGAGTTTTAAGGAACTCAAGAGTCGTCTCACCTCAGCACCCATACTTAGCCTTCCTTCAGGACAGGGTAATTTTGTAATTTATAGCGATGCCTCAAGACAAGGGCTGGGATGCGTTTTGATGCAGAATGATAAGGTGATTGCTTATGCTTCTAGACAGCTAAAACAACATGAGTTAAATTACCCAACTCATGATCTTGAGTTAGCTGCTATAGTATTTGCTTTAAAGATCTGGAGACACTACCTATATGGAGAAACTTGTCGAATCTTTACGGATCACAAGAGTTTGAAATATATTTTCTCTCAGAAAGAGTTGAATTTAAGGCAAAGAAGATGGTTAGAGCTAATTAAAGATTATGATTGTTCCATAGAATATCACCCGGGGAAAGCCAATGTCGTAGCTGATGCTCTCAGTAGAAAGTCCAAGGGTCAGATATCTCACTTAAAAGGGGGAATATTATCAATTGAAAGAGTTACGTGCAAAGTTAACCATAGATAGCTCTGGAGCCCTATTAGCATCCTTACAAGTGAGACCCATATTATATGATAAAATCAAGGAGGCACAAGTCCATGATTCTGAAATCATTAGAATAATTGAGAAGATTAAGGGAGGAGATGAAGTCGGGTATACAATAGATAGTCAAGGGGTTTTATTCTTTAAAGGAAGATTATGTGTTCCGAGGAAATCTGATATAAAGACTGAGATTCTGGAAGAGGCACATAACTCCATGTATACTATGCATCCAGGAAGTACTAAGATGTATAGGACACTTAAGAACTACTATTGGTGGTCTGGCATGAAGAGAGTGATTGCAGAGTATGTTTCTAGATGTCCTATATGCCAACAAACAAAACCGGAGCGTTTGAGACCTGCGGGGAAATTACAGCCACTTCCAATACCAGAATGGAAATGGGAACACATCACTATGGATTTTGTTATAGGATTTCCAAGGACCCATCGAGGTCACAATGCAATATGGGTCATAGTAGACAGATTAACTAAGTCAGCACATTTCTTAGCCATTAACATGACATACAGTCTAGACCGCTTGGGAAAGATCTTTGTTAATGAGATAGTTAGCCGTCATGGGGCTCCTGTGTCAATTGTATCTGATAGAGATCCACGATTTACTTCTAAGCTATGGCCAAGCTTACATAAAGCTATGGGAACGAAGTTAGCATTTAGCACAGCCTTTCATCCTCAAACAGATGGCCAATCAGAATGGACTATCCAGACTCTAGAAGACATGCTTAGAGCTTGTGCACTGAGCTTTAAAGAAAGCTGGGATGAACATCTCTCACTTATAGAGTTTGCATACAATAACAGCTATCATACTAGTATTGGGATGGCACCTTATGAAGCCTTGTATGGTAGACCGTGTAGAACACCTATCTGTTGGAGTGAAGTTGGAGAAAGGAAATTGGTTCAACCTGAACTAATACAAAACACGATAGAAAAAGTTGAGGAAATCAAGAGATGCTTAAAGGCAGCGCAAAGCAGACAGAAAAGTTACGCAGATAAGCGAAGGAGAGACTTAGAATTTCAAGTGGGAGATCATGTGTTTCTAAAAGTTTCTCCATGGAAAGGCCTAATTAGATTCGGGAAGAAAGGGAAACTAAGTCCAAGATACATTGGCCCTTACGAGATTATTGAGAGAATCGGAAGTGTAGCTTATCGTCTTCGACTTCCAGCTGAACTAGCAAGGATACATGATGTCTTTCATGTCTCCACACTTCGGAAGTTTATTCCAGACCCAACCCATATGATACAACCTCAAGATATTCAATTGAAGGAAGATCTGTCATACGAGGAGGTTCCTGTGGAAATTCTAGATTATAAAGTACAAGAGCTTCGTACAAAGAAGATTCCTTTAGTCAAAGTTTTATGGAGGAGTCACGCAATAGAAAAAGCCACATGGGAACGAGAAGAAGAAATGAGATCTCGATATCCCCACTTATTTTCAAGCTAGCAAGGATATTTAAATTTCGAGGACGAAATTAATTTCAAGTAGGGGAGAATTGTAATACGCGTTTTGTACAATATGCTTTTGAATGATATCAAGTGTTATTTCAAGGAATATTGGATTGATAGTGTTCACACTTTACGGATACCATAGTCAATAGATTCGCCTTTCTGCAATGATTTCATTTAAACTTGTTGTGTTTATATCAGAGACCATCTTGTATAAAATGGACTTCAAAAAGGTTCTATGAATTGTGTAGCACATCAAAACATAGTACCACATCTAGTAATCTGGATTTTGGTAGTACCTTATAAGTAGTAGAAGCCACTACTTGCAGAGTGCCTATAATGTTATATATTTATACTCATTAGCCATAATCACATCATTAAGACTAATTAAGCATGATTAGTGCTAATTACCCGTCATTAGTGATAATTAAGCATCATTAGCATATATTTATACTCATTAGCTATAATCACATCATTAAGACTAATTAAGCATGATTAGTGCTAATTACCCGTCATTAGTGATAATTAAGCGTCATTAGCAAGAGTAGGACACATGGAGTGGAAATCATGAGACACGTGTCGTTTTATAGTCAGGACAAGTGTCAAAACCTCAGTAGTGCCATGTGTCCTGAGACTAACACATGTCATGGTGTAGTCTTTTGCTTGGGCAACAAGTAAACTCGTGGATAAGGCAAGCCTATTACTTAGGCAACAAGTTTCCTTATGATTATGCCATGTGCCATGCCATGTGTCTTCATACATGGATAAGGGACACATGAACCTCCCTTACATGTTGACACATGTCACACATGTAAAGGGGGTGGAGGCATATAAATACCATGACCCCTCCCATAGTCCTCCCCACTTCATTCACGCCCATCACTACACCTTAGAGCCGCAAGGCCGCCGAGCTTGCGGGAGGAGCACGAGAGGAGCACGGCGAAGCCCTGTCGGTGATCGAGAGCGTTTTTAAAAGCCGTAACGAAGTTCTGTCCGCATCAAGCCGTAGTACTGAAATCTAGGACGGCTATAGGGGGGATTTCACTAAAGAAGGTGATTCGGACTCAAGCTAGATAGCGTTCAGGTGAGGGATTCTCAAGCGCTATTTTAAAGCATTAATCTTTCGCTTTTATGCATGTTTTATGATAACAAGTATGCAATCGCGTTTTCTTGAGCTTTTACGCATGAATTGCAAGTACCGTATACCAGATATGAAATCAAGGCTTTTGAATGTATTTTCAAATATCATTTCAAGTGCTTTATGTTGATAGCATGTTTTCAAGCATAAAACTCGTTGTGGAATAGAAAGCATAAGTTTCACTACGTAGATTTGAGTTTTTATGTAAAGAATTTTGTTTTGTACGATTACTATGAATTATGGATCAGTTTTCCAAGTTCTGAATGGTTTTAGTGATCAGAATATGCATGCTATGTCAAGATTGTCTTATGTTATTGAATTAGTTGTTATGAGCATGAAATTGCAAGTTTACGGTTTATTAGTGGCAAGAAAAGAATCAGAATCAGAAGATAAGCACCACAGTAGCTCTTTTATACAAATCATGAACTAGCCATTAGATATGGTGATGTCATTAGATATGACCCTGAAACCGCCATTAGATATGGCAAACCATTAGATATGGTATCAAGAGGACTTTGGGTCCGCATTCTGTATACATATAGGCTTTGGGCCGTATGCAGAGTGTTTTTGGTCTTTGGGACCGTCTGCGCGTATGACTTAGCTTTGTTTCAGCGTTCATGAGTCAATAAATTAGTTACAGTGGTGATTAGTACAAACAGCTTGATAGTGATGATTATATTTCAGTTTATCTGCCTTTGAAGTAATTTCAGCATTTATTTGCAACTCTAGCATGCTGTTATATGTTTACTCTCATAAAGCCTCTTTTCAAGATATTTCAAAGTTATCAGCATAAATTTTGGCATACTGCTCATATTTCAACTTTTAGTTATATGTAAAAAGCTTGAGATCCTTTCACTGGGTCTAAGCTCATAAATGGGTTTAGACTCATCCCGTTATATTATATTATATACAGATCAGCAGAATCACGAATAGCAGGTGAAAGGACCACGGATACACTTGGAGGAGGTGTCTTTTGCTTTTCGTTGTTTTTGTACTGTCTGTGTTATTTTGTAAGAAGTTGTAATAGATAGAACTTGTGTAATACACTTCTTGGTGTTGTGAACTTGAAATACAAAGGTTTTGTGTTCTATGAGATTGCCACATGTTTACTTGAGGAAAAAGAAGAGGAAAGATCTCTGTCGCGGCACGTTCCAGTTAGCGGGACGGGTCGTGACATCTGGGATCTCGTTAAGGAGGATGTGATGGAGGTCGTTTGGGAATATGGGTTCAAGAGGATCAACCATTTGTTCCTTTTCTTGCTCCCTAAGAAGGATGTCACAATTAGAATTGAGAATTTCCGTCTGATCGTGTTGTCAAATGCCTTTTATCTGAGTGTGGTTAAGGCCCTGGCAAACATGCTGAGGGGGGGTCCTAAATCGGTTGGTCTCCCCGAATCAAAGCGCCTTCCTTCCTAGGAGGCAGTTGTTGGATAGTGTGGTTCTTGCCTCGGAAATGGCAACAGAATGGCGTAGGCGTAAAATAAAGGAGGTGCTATGGAAGGTAGATTTATCTAAGGCCTATGATTGCATGTACTGACGCTTAATTTGGGCATCACTATATAGTCGTGGTTTCCTCGATCAATGGATCGCTTAGATGAAGAGATGCATTATGACGTCTAGTGGGTTCTGGTGAATGGTCAGCCAAGAGGGGGCTTCTTTCAACCGCAACGTGGAGTCTGCCAGGGATGCTCGCTGGCACCTCGGTTATTCGCTTTGGTCTCGGATGCTCTTTCGATCATGGTCGAACATGCGTCATCGGGTGGCTTCCTCATGGGTTACACGAATGGGGAGATCCTATACCCACCCTGCAATATACAGAGGGCAACATCTTATTTACTGAGGGGGTCCCTTCAGGATGCCATGACCTGTCAACAGTGCTTGATCTTTTTGGTTTGGTGTCGGGTCTTAAAATTAACAGGGACAAGTTCGAGTTTGTTACTTTTGGTCTGTCTGATGACAAGGTGGAGAGTTGCGCTGGCTGGCTTCGTTCACCATAGGGCAACTGTCTTTAAGATACCTTGGCGGTCCTTTGGTAGCATGAAGGATGAGGGCAACTGATTAGAGACCTGTAATCTAGAAGATGGAACAAAGGCTGGTGGGTTGGAATGTCTCATGCCTCTTTAGGGATGGGAGACTTGTTTTGCTTAAGTTGGTTTTATCTCCGATACCGATCTTCTTCCTCTCAACCAATATTCTCCCGGTTGAGGTGTGGAAGAGATTGGAGAATATCATGTAGAGATTCTTTTGGTCGGCTTCAGGTAGCGCGAAAGGGATACACTTGGCGGATTGGAGCACGATCACACGTGTAAAGGAGGATGGGGGTCTTGGGATGCGAAGTTTGGAAGAGATGAACAAAGCAATGATTTGTAAGTGGATCACCTGCATTTGGGGTGAGTGTGGCAGCTTAGTTTGGACTCTCCTTCGAAAGGTCTATGAAGTGGAGGCCTCGCTTCCTATTTCCGGAGATGCGACCTTGGCTCCATTGTTTTTCTTGCGTGGCATTTGCAGGGTGGTTTAAGAGGTATATCCTCACTTGCATTCGGTGGTGGAGGATGGCAAGGGTGGTTTCAGATTTTACGCAGATGATTGGTTTGAGGGTGGCTTTCTCGGTCGGCGATTTCCGCAGTTAATGGCACTTTTTTCTAATTCGAATGCTTCGGTTGCGGAGGCTTGGGATGGGTATTCAATCTTCCCTATGTTTAAATCTGAACTGTCGGATCAGAGGCTTGAGGAACTGGTGATGATGTTGAGGGAACTCGAGGGCGTGACGGGGCCAAGTGAGGGCAGAGACTGCTGGTGCTGACGGGATAGATCGTTCTCGGTGGGAAAAGCATACAAAGCCCTAAAGGGGCCCCAAAGTCATGACTCCGGTGGGTGTGTCATGGATTGTAGAAGAATTAAGAATCGGAAGATTCCAACTCGTGTGAAGATCTTCTTGTGGTTGTGGAAAAGGGTAGATTGCTGACCGGGGAGCGATTTGCGCATCTTTTCGCGAACACTAGTCCGCTTTGCTCTCGCTGTCAAGAGGAGGTGGAGGATGCTGATCTTTTGTTCTTTAAATGCAAGAGCTCGAACGATGTATGTGCACTTTTCGGGGAGTAGTTTATTTATTGCGATGGTATGCGATGCTTCTGGATCTCAATCGAGGAGTGTTGGGGAGGTACTGAAGAAGCGAGTATGGGTGCATAGTGTTGTTATGGGCTTTATGGTTGGCAATGAATGGGGTTGTATTTCGCCGTGGCAGAATGTATGGGGAGCATGTGGTGGCACATGCTAAAGCACTTGTAAGAAGTTGGATGTTGTAATCGTTGTGTTCTTTTTGGTTTTTTCTAGATTTGTAATATTTTTTTAAGGTGATAATGATTAAGTTTTTGGGCACACACCTATAAGGTGGATGCCCTTTTTCCTTTAAAAAAACAGGCAAGCATTAAAATGATTTAAACCTATAGATAAACTTTTTTCTAAATTTCTACTACAAAGTGTTGTGATTTTCTAGAAATGGAAAAAACGAGCTTAGTTTTCTTATTGGATAGCTATCCCTTATATAGAAGGGAGCCTAGGGTTACTGAAGCAATTGCAACCACATCTCCAAACTTTGAACTAAAGTTTGCACAACAAATTATACTCCAATACACCCCCTCAAATTGGATCATAGATGTTCATCATGCTCAACTTGGAGATAAATATGGTCAATAGGGATCGAGTGAACGGCTTGGTGAAAATATTAGCTGTTTGTTCTTCTGAAGTAACTGATTTCGTCTTGATGTTTCCTTGCTGAATCGTATCCTTGTATAATTTCAGTCTACCCCTACATGTTTGGTGTGTTTATTGAAGGTATGATTACTCGCAATGAACATCACTACGATTTATCACATCGCATTATCATATGGCTTGGACATGGTAAATCCTTCAGAATCGACTTGATCCACATTAGTTCATTGGTGGCTTGGACTATTTCTCTGTATTCAGATTCTGCACTAGATCTGGCAACTACCGCTTGCTTTTTGTTTCTCCATGTGACTAGGTTACCACCAAGATACCCGTGATAATCAATAGCAGGCCTTTTGTCATTAGGACACACTTCATAGTCAACTTCAGAATATGCCATAACATTAAGTGTCTTTCTACATGTAAATAATAGACCTTTCCCTGGAGTAGATTTCAATTATATCAGAATCATCAACAATACCTGCCAGTGTACTTGGCATGGTTTGGCCATGAACTGAGTTGATCGATTAACATCAAATGAGATATCATGTTGAGTAATGGTAACGTACATGAGTTTTCACACCAGATACCTGTATTATTTTGCATCAACATACACATACGAGACTTCATGCGTTCTTGCATTGCGGTTCATAGGAATAGATGATGGCTTAATCTCTAACATTTTTGTCTCATGTAGAAGATCCATAACATATTTTCTCTGTAAGAGAATCATGCCACTAGCATTTCTTGCAACTTCAATGCCTAAGAAATAACGAAGTTCTCCCTAAGTCTTTGGTGATAAAATGTTCTGCAAGATACCTTTTAGTATCTATCATGCCACTAGTATCATCCCCAATTAGAATCATGTCATCAACATGGACTAGCATGGCAATTATCCCTTTCTTCATTTTCTTGACGAACAGAGAATGATCTACAATAGAGCGAATAAAACCAACATCGGACACAATGTTAGATAGTTTCTGAAACCAGACCTTGAGGTTTTGTTTGAGACCATATAGTGCCTTGTAGAGTCTGTACACCTTCTGACACTCTCCCCCGATCTCAAAACCAGGTGGTTGTTGCATATATACTTCCTCATGCAGATCTCCATAGAGAAATGCATTTTTCACATCCATTTAGTGAAGTGGCTAGGATAGCTGGACTGTAATGGAAATAAGAATCCTCATTGTAGGGAGGTGAGCCACTGGTGAAAAGGTATCGAAATAATCCAGACCATATGTTTGAGTATATCTCTTGACTACCAATCGAGCCTTATATTGTTCCACAGAACCATCCTGAAGATGTTTGGTGGTAAATACCCACGGTTACCAACAATAATTGCATCCTTTGGAGGATCAACTAGTTGCCACTTACCCCTCGACAGAAGAGTTTTTATTTCTTCTTGCGTTGCATCATTACACTCAGATTCAATAATGCCCGTTGATAAGTGGAAGGAACGATAACATCTATGATAGTCCGGCTAGAAATTTCTTGTATTGCGCAGATAGTTTCCTTGTCGACACATGGTTGGAGATGAGATGTAGTGTACATGTACGTTTCCCTTTCTGAAGAGCTATGAGTAGACCGGGATGATCTTGGGATTCTTCAACCTCCTCGACAGCCTGCTCATCTGTATATATGTTTTCTTCAAGCATGGAAGGCCATATGCGATATATCGATGATATATCGCTATCGGCATGCGATCGATATATCACTGATATGGTCGATATTTGACATTCCAAGACCATTTTCTTCACGAAATTGGTTCGATATCGACGATATGACATCGATATATCTTCGATATATCAATCGGGGTTCCAAATTTCGTGAAATTTTGGCGAAATTTGAGCGAACCTTCACAAATCTAGGCCGATTTTGGCCGAAAGTGTCGAATTTCGATAAAATTTTGAAATTGTTTCATTTTTTCACCATCTCGAAACGAAATCGAAATTGAGATTTAAACCCTTGATATCGACAATGTATCGTATCGACACGATACCGATACCGATATATAGCCTTCCATGTCCTCAAGTACAAGCTCATTAATGTTCTTATCTTGACGTACCTTGGGATTAGGTGCTGGTGTGATAAAAGGGGGTGCCATCCGATGAGAATACACTAACCGAAATGGTGGATTATCAGCATCACTAGTGTTTAGAGTATGGAAGGCCGTATCGATATCGATATCGTTTCAGTCCGCCCGGAAATGGATATATCGGGCTAGAGTTTTTGGTGGGATATAGAAATCTCAGTCTAGGACCATTGCTTTGACACCATGTTGGGAAAAGAATAGAATATATTTCATTAGAGAGACCCTAGGGTTCTCTTATATAGGAGAAAAGCTCTGGGTAAATAACACGAGAGGTACATGAAATAGATAGAAATAAGAAATAAATATACAAAGATGTAAATATCTCAACAATAAACATAAAACTCTCAACATACACCTCTTTATCCAATCAACCCACACATCTGGAAACCCCTCCGAACCAAAGAAGCCAGTTGAAATTCCAGCTCATACCATCATGTATTTTCAAAAAATCAACCTTCCAAAGAAATCCCGCCACTACCCTTCTCTTCTAGTCGGAAACAATTTTCGATGCCATAACCTCTCCGTCCAACAAGTACCGACAGGGAATAAATGCCATTCGAGCTGTCCCGACAAGATCATCAAGAACACGTCTGAGCATGTTGGCCATGACCTTTACCACAATAAGGTAGATATCATTAGACATCGCAATGGGCCTAAACTCTTCCGCCCTTTTCGCCCCTTCCTCGGAAGCAGGAAGATCAAGGACCTATTTAGCTCTTCGAAGCCCCGATTTGCATCCCTAAACTCCCAGATAAAAACCAAGGCATCCTCCTCTACCATATCCCTAAACTACTTGTAGAACGACACCCACGAGCCATCTAGTCATGGACAACCATTCAAATTGGGATAAAAAACAATCCGTCACACCTCTTCTCTTGAGAAATTCGAATGCAACATCTCCCTCTTATCTGCCCTCAACATATGGGCCCTGTTATAAAATATGAAGAATGCGGAAGCGGAATGATAAAATAGAGCATAAACAATAAAGATAGAACATAGGAACACCATGATTTTACGTGGAACCCTACTCCGTGAGGAGCGGGATGAAACCACGGGAGAAGCCCTCAAAGGGGCGTGTTTCTCTATTGATTTTATCAATGAGTACATGAGGTCTGGGGCTCCTTATATAGCCTCTCCAGAGCCTCCAAGTCCCACCACTGGACGATGTGGGACTAAACACTGGATGGGGTAAATGGATCTTCTCTTGGATCCATTTACCCTGCTACAACTCAATAGGCGCACAACCAAATTCTCCAACACCCCCCTCAAGCTGGAGCATGCAATGCACAGCTTGGACAAACAGAAAGAAACTCAACTCAACGCTACAAGATACTACAGACAATATCAACCCAATGCGCACATTGCTGCAGTCGAGGACGTTGCTTCTCATGTCGTGCAGGTGAGGAGTACGAACGGGCTGGAGTGTGAGTCTGTTGAATCTCCTCGTCGGAGAACATGCGCTCTGAACTGCGCCTGTCAGAGTCGCTGCAACTGGAAATGAGTCTCCTCGTCGGAGTACTCTGGCCCGCCATATTAATGTGGACAACTGCTCCATCTCTGAAAAGGGCCGAACTGAAAAAGGCCGTGGCTGTGCAATCCTCGTCGGAGTCCACGGTCGCTGGAGAATGGAGTCTGAATTAGGTCTCCTCGTCGGGGAACTGGGTCTCTCCCATCTGGCTCAGAGAATGGTGCACTGCTCTGGTGTACCTATGATACCACATGAAAACCCTTGCCCTCAATGGCATAGGGAATGGTCCTCTGCTCTGGAGTCCCTATGGCTCACATGAAAACTCTGGCCTGACAACTAGAAGAATGATGGGGACCACGAACAAATGATGGCAACATATGCTCATCTGAAAATGACCGCAATCTTATGCGTGTCTGAAACTAGAGACTCGGAGATGTCTGATGTCGAGTCTGAAGCTGGATCTGAACTGCAGAGTCTGCAATCTGAATGGCTTGTAATATGAAGTCTGGAGAATCTGGAAAAACTGGCCTGTGACTCTACACATATACTCCCCCTTTCTCCCATACTTGTCGGAAAATGTCATCGACAAAGTTGGGAGAAGACAAGATAAAATGGGGGAAAAAATCAAACATGAAACTTGCGGCTTTTCATCATAATTTTTTTAAGCCATCACATTTTTTTGAAAACATTTTTTTGAAAATTGCATACGGCTTTTCTTTGTATGCGACTCTTTCAAAGAAAACTCCTCTTTTTTTCTTCTTCTTCTTTTTTTTAACTAATATGCATACTATTGTACGTGCCTTTTCTCATTTTCCTTCCCTTTTTTTGAACAAAAAATCTCCCTCTCTTTTTTTAAGCCAAACAGTGGGCTTCTTTCATTTGCCTCCTTTTTTTTCTTTTTTTTAACAAACCTTCGGCCTCCTCCTTTTTTTTCCTTAAATCACAACTCTCTTTTTTTAACTCCTGAGTTGTCAAACCATACGCCCCATCTTCCTTTTTTTTTTGAAAAAACGACAGCCCACTTGGACTGTCAAACAAATGACCACCCGCCTCCCCTTTTTTTTAAACGAATAATAATTTTTTTCTTCGGCCCACCTGGGCCCATCACTTTTCTCGCATTTTTTTAACATGCCCGCTAGGGCACATCCCAACCGCGCATGAAAGCCCCTCCCGATGGGGGTTCTCCGGAAGCCGCCGCCGTCCCACTAGGATTTTGGATAGGGGTCGTCGCCTGCAAGATCTCGGGTGTAGGAGGTTGCGCACGGGAGGCGCATCGCGCGCGTGGAGGCGTTGAAGACTGGGTTGAGATGGAGGAGGGGCTCGCATGGACTTGCTGATGCTGTGCGTCGCTCGGGAAGGTTCCCGCGAGGAAGAACAAGGGGTTTTTGGAGATGTCGCGCCTCCCTGATTCGTGGTGAGATGCTCGCCTGCGGGAGCACGACAGGAATTGAGACCGCCTGCTTGAAGATCACGATTGTTGTCTCTGAACGCGATGAAGAGGCGCGCGCGCGTGAGGAGCATCTTCGCGATGGCTAGGTTTGGAGGTCGCGAGTAGATTTGCCGCTTGGAGCTTTCGTGACGGGCTGTGAAGGAGAAGAAGATCGCGAGCTTTCGTGAAGGGCTGTGACGGGCTGTGGAGGTTGCGATCTTTTGTGCCGCTTGGAGCTTGGCGAGTGATGAATCTCGGATTCATCACTCTAAATCTCATTTATTAAGCTTAAGTCCCTAAAAATCAACAGCATATCTGCATCTATTTCGCATAATTAGCATTTGTGCATGATTTCATAAGAATTGCATTTTAGCATTAAATTCTGCATCAAATAAGAAGCCAAAAATCCAAGCCAAAAATGACCTGTAAATAGCCTAACTTCCCCTATTTTTAACTCCTCCATGCTAACTCAGAATGTCACAAACCCACCTCCACTGTGTACACATCACTAACAAGAATAAATAAAAAATACAAAAAAATAATTAATCCAAATAAGTGGACCAAAAACCCAAACCCTAGTTTCAGGATTTTCGGACTAAAAGCCACATATCTTCCTCATCCAGTGTCCGATTTGATCCTACTCACTTTTGAACTAATGCACATTCAATTACCTTCAAAACAAGACCGTTCAAGTGAATCGGAGCTCGTATGTGAAAGTTGGGTTTTGGGCCTTTTTTGTACATTGTATTTTCGCGGTTTTTGACCTTGTATTTTATGTACTTATTTTCTTCATTAATAAAAATCCAAAAAAATTAGATTAAGGTCTCTTTTATTTATCTTTGAGTTTTCCATATTTTTCCGGATTTTTATCTTGTTTTAAAAATGACAAAAAAATACAAAACCCAAAAATCAAGGTATTCTATGTACATAGGATACCCCAAAAATTTACTTTTCACATTTGACCGAATTTGGCTTTGATGTCTTCATGAAAGTTGTAGATCTCTCCGAGACGAGCATTTTTCGTGAAGAAACTTTTTCGATCCGAGGTCATTTGCTATTTTTTATCTATTTTACAAAGTATTATATTTTCGGATTTTCTGGAGCTGACACGTGGCAGCCTCAGAGGCCGCCACGTGTCAGCTATTTTTCGCCATTTTAAATCTCGTTTAAAAAAAAAAATTAAAAATCGAAGCACGTGCGTTGCACGTGCCCCCAGGCACGTGCTCCGCACGTGCGGCGCTGCCTCCCTTTTTTCCCTGCCACGTGGCACGTCTCCAGCCGTTCGATCTCGGTCGATCGAACGGCAGGAGACCCGTCTTCTCCCCCTGCGCCTCCTTCGACCGCCCGCCCCCGATCTTCGGAACCGCCGCCGCCGCTCCTCCCATCTCGCAACGGCCGCCCCGATGTTCTCGCCAACGCCCTCCGCGTCACAACCCCGCTATCCTCGCACCGGCCGCCTCCCTCTCTCTCTATAAAAGAGCACAAGCCGCCCCCAGTCCAATTATCCGCCGATCTTCAGGTGGTGACAGCCCTCACCGGCGTGATCCGAAGCCCCCCCCCCCCCCCCGGTGCCTCGTCGCAGCTCCTCCAGCGCAGCTTCGCTCCGGCCATCACTCGCCGTCGAGCCGACTTCTCCCGGTAATCTATCTCTCTCTCTCGCTCTATCTCTCTCTCGCTCTATCTCTCTCTCTCTCGCTCTACCTCTCCGCTCCGAGCTCCTCGCTCCGCTCGGAGTAACCCTTCCTCTCCGCTTCACCTTCGCATCTCATCCTCCGCCATCGCCACCGCACCATCCCATCATCGGCCCTCTGCTTCGCCAACGCCGCCGAGCTCCGGCCAACGCTCCAGCCTCGACTCCAGCGTCGTCTTCTACGTCACCTTCCTCCGGCTTCATCGACAACCACAGCGGCCCAGCAACGACCTTCGTCATCGACTCCTCCGCCCGACTCGCCTCCGTCTTCATCCTCCTCGACAACGCTTCATCGCCTTCACCGACCTGCTACTCCGCCTCACCAAAGCAGCCACCCGCTCGACATCAACAGCCCACGGCCGTGTGTCGGCCGTGTAAGGCGACGTCACCCACCGGCACCACCATCTTCGTTGCCACTTCTTCGACACGCCAGCTCCGCCGCACAGATCCTCCAGCAGCCGGTCGACGCCCTCCCCCTCCTTCTTCGCCAGCAGCTTCGAGCCGCGTCGACCACCTCCGCTACCGGTGCTCCTACGCCAAGCACCGGCAGCCCACCGGCGAGCTATCGTCACCAGCCCAGCCGCGCTCACCCTCCGGCAGTAGGCTCCGACTTCATCAGCCGGGCACGAGGCCCGAGACCCCCGCGCACGTGCGAGGAACGTGCGCCCGGGGGGACGTCAGCACACGTCATCAAACCCAGGGGGTCACGTGCGGCACACGTGCCCCTTGGGTAAATTGCAGAAGACCCCCCGGAGCTCCTTTGATTTATGCGCCAGTCCACCTTTTAGAGGGCACGTGCTGCGCACGTGCTCCACTGGAAGAATTGCAGTATCACCCCCTTACTTCTGGTAATTGATTTTAGGTCCCCCCTTGCATTATTTTTATTTATTCAGTTTGCATCTGTACCCCTGTCTTTGTCATCCATTATAGACCTCTACATTGCATCATTTTATTTATTTAAAAATAGCATTTTGTTCATCTCTTAATCCTCTACATTTTGACTTGCTGTGGATATTTTTGTGAATTACGGTTGATTAATAAATAAGTGTTTTGTGGAAATTGAAATATTTTGCCCAATCTGTGCTCGGAAATTCATAGTTAATTAACCGTTGCTTTAAAAATTCCCCAAAAATCACATATTGTAGAGATTAAGTTGCTTGACATTGTGCCCAAAAATCATTGTATTCGCATGCATACCTTGCTCTGTAAAAATCATTTTGCATACTTTAGTATTTAATTTTTAATAGGTATTAAACCCCACATTTTCGAGATTTAGGATTTTTCTGAGATCCATCACCTAGTGATAGATTTTAGATAATTTTATTTCTTAAAAATAAGTAGGTTTAATATTTATTATAATTAAATATTAGAAATCATTTTGTTTGCATTTAAAAATTCATAAAAATTCATATTGCATCCAAAAATTCCGAAAAAATTACAATGCACTCATTTCATCATAATTTACATTGTGGCCAAGTTTCGTATTTTTTGGACATTGTTTGAGTGAAATTTACATTTTAGTCCCTAAAATAGGTCGAACTTGCATTTTGCATCTCATATTGCATTGAAAAATTTCAAAAAAAGACCGCCTTGAAAACCGAACTAAAACTTGGATAGACATTAATCTAGGTTGTTCCTTTGCCTCCTTGTGATCGACCTTGGGACTTGCCCAAGTAAAATAAACATAAAAACCACTTGATTAAGATTGAATAAAATTTGTGGTTATTTTCTTGACTGTTTCCGAAAGCCGCCTACAACGAACGACATATTTATTTTCACGATCGACGATTAAAAACGATTTCTTATCGCGGCTTTTTGCGGACACGTCAGATGGCGCCGTTGCCGGGGAGGCAAACGGCTTAGTTTTTGTGTTGTGAAATTTTTGTTCGGTTTTCCGAATTCGGGTAGTCTGACCCCCGAATTTTTCACTGTAAATCCCATTTTATTTCTTGTATTTATTTTTCAGCATTTATTTTATTATTTTCTGAGTCACTCTCTTACATTCTCTCTCTTATTTTTCTTGCGAGGTACCCGGCGCACGTGGTGCGGTTTTCCAAGGAACCGACGCATCTTCACCGACACCCGAAGAAACCGCAATTAAATTAAGATCGAGTCGAGTCGTGAGAGAGAGTAGAGTCTAGGTTTTTAATTTCAGCAAATTTCCATTTCTGCTCATTTACAGCGGTGTCCGTTTGGACTCTCGCGCATGTAAAAAAGACCTTGAACTTTTCTGTGGTGTGTCGTGGCCTGTTTCACTCTCCGGAGAGGGTGGGGCCCGACTTGAGTGGCGATTAGGATAGACCTGCACATACGGCTCTCAGAGCATTTATATTTTTGCTTGTGCTCGTAGGATCTTAAGCCACACTGCACATTAACTGAGACGCACCTTAGATCGTTCAACTTAGCCAAAAATTTAACTCAATTCTTCCCGCTAATAGAACTTTCTGCTTAGGTGCGGTTTTCATCGGCTTGCACGCATTTAGTATAATTTTTAAATTCTGTATTGCATCCCACATGGAGAGTGCGAGGAGGCACTGTAAGTCTTCTAACTGAGCATTCATCATAGTTTTCCGCGTGCATCGGCTTTTCCCGAATTCCTCTCTCTTGTTTTATCACATAAATCTAAAGGAAATTGGGACTGGACGGTAGACATGTATTTGTGTTCATCTAAATTCTTCAGTGATCGCCTCAATAAAATTGGGACTGCTAAATATAGCCGATCTAAAAAACCATAAAATCAAGAATTTCTGCGGGAGAGCAACCCCGACATTGTTTGATTTATCTTGCAGCGAGGAGAGAGACGCACACTAGGATAGAGCCCAGCTCCAAACCTAACAGCTCGCGTAAACGGCTTGCAAGACTTGAATTCTCACCAATTAAAACTAACAAGATAATTGACCGGACCCTTACGGTCTTCACTTTGAGTTGAGTTGGTGAAACAACCCTTGTATTGTGTTTGATTGTGCGTAGAAATTAGCTCATCAACGAATACCACACAATTGTGTCTACATCGTAGAACATCTTGTTGACCCCGAGAATGGAGGATTGTGGTAATTTTTGTTCAGGCTCGTCTCTCTCTACCACAAACTCCCCAATCTCAAAAACCCAGAGAAACTCTTACTCTGGACCTGCTTGGCCTCCGGGAAAACCTTCCCAAGAACCCTACTCCTTCCTCCTAGAAGGAGGACAGACCCACCCTGGCTATTTCTCACCACAAAAGATCGAGGATGACTGTTACATCAAGTCTTTCCAATCTATTAACTCAAACCCTTTATATTCTCCAGGTAAAGAAAAAGAGATGCCTCCCAAAAAAGACCCTGAAGATAAAACAAATGATGACGCCATTCAAATGATCCTAGCAAGATTGGCTGCATCTGAGCAGCAACAACAGTTACTAAGGACACAGCTTGAGCAGTTGAATGCTGGGGAGGAAGTACCGATGGAAGCCGCTTATAACCCTGGACAGTACCAAGTGTGAAACTATTTACAGCCACCACAACCGACGATCCATTATGAACTGAAACCACATTTCGTCAGTCAATTACCCCAATTCCATGGTAATACGACTGAGGAGCCATATGAATTCCTGAGGGACCTGGAGCTGATATGTTCGAATCTGAGGCACCCACAAGTCAGCCAAGACTACATTCGTCTCACTGCACTACCTTTCGCCTTGAAAGGAAAGGCAAACTACTGGGTGAAAAACTTGGGGGTGACTGTGACAACTTATGAGAGGTTCAAAAACCTCTTTCTGAAGAAATTCTACCCCTTGAGCCGGACCAATCAAATGAGGACCCGCATCACCAGCTTCTCTCAGATGCCCAATGAACCACTCTGTGAGGCATGGGACCGGTTTAAAGATCTACTTCAGAAATGTCCTTGCCACAACCTGGACAATAACATCCTAGTCCAGTCTCTTTACTCTGGTCTAAATCATGAGACTCAAGGATTAGTTAGCGCTGCATGCGGAGGGAATTATACATCACGTGGGGCTGAGACCGTCTGGACAATACTGGAGCAGATGGCAGAAACAAGCCGGTCTCAAATTGCCAGTAGAGCATACACTGATTCCCTAAACACCCTTCAAGCCAAAGGTGGGAAGCAGACTGTGGCAGAAATAGCTGAGGACTTAATTCCAAGCATGCATTTTATTTCTGATAAATTGACAATTGTGAACGATATCGACAGTAGGATTTCGCAATTTCCGAAGCAGATGGAGGAACTCACCGAGAAGGTATCCAAAATGGGGATGCCTAGTGCACCTACTGTCCCGATATATCATATGCATCATGTCCAGGAACAATCAGGAGCAGAGCAACAACATCCATGGGCTCACGATCAATCCCACGCCCAATTTTCCCAACAGCAGCCCCCACTGACTGAGACATTCAAGGAAGCCCCGCCTCTGACATTTGAAGTGAATGGCATCTGGTACACCCAAGACACTACCCGACAGGGTAATATGGGAGACCATCAGCGCTCACCCACTTTCTATAATGCCGCATTCCAGCAACCGAAGCAGCAGCAACCCTACAATCGCCAGAACCAACCTCAGCAATACCATCAGCAATCTCAAGCCCCCAGACAATCAGCTCAATCATCCAAACCCCCAGAAGAACCAATCGACATCCAGAGACAAATACTTGAAGAGTTTCGTCACTTCCGAAATGAGCTGGAAGATCTCCGGGTAGATGTCAACCGCTTGTCCCGTTGGAAGGATGAGCAGACTGTTCCCACTACAACCATTCCCGCCCAAGTTCAAGCTAACCCCAATAGCTTGAACCGATCTCAATCATCTCAACACACTGGCCAGGTATACTATTCGGATTTTTCCACATCTGAACATGAGAACCTTTCGTTTGACAATATACATGCCATGTCACTCAGGAGCGGAAGGACCGTGGCCGTACCTGATCGGACTCGGGAATCGGTTCATGAAGACTCGGAGGATCAGCCGGAGGATGCTTCCGAGGAGGATGAAGAAGGACGCCTGAAGATCCCAGCACCAGAGAAGGGGAAAGCATCTATGGAGTCTGCAGAGGACCTTGAACCTCTTGTTGCTGCAAAAATACCTTTGTCATCTTCTCAGCAACCTGATTTTGATTATTATCAAAAATCTGATGATTGTAATAAAAACTCCAAGTCTAATAAAGATGCTCGTATTTATGATTCTGACCTTCTGTCCCCTATCTCAAGAGCTTCCATTCCTTTCCCCCATGCCCTCAAGAAAGGGAAACAAAAGAAAAACATTCAGGATGACCCAGTCATGGAAAAATTCTGCCAACAAAACATCACAGTCAAAGTACCCTTTGATCAATACGTGGCAGGTAATCCAGCCTTTCAAAAATACTTGAAGGCAAAATGCACCTCCACCCGGACTCGTACAAAGAGAACAAGTCAATTTGTGGAGACTCATATCTTGACAGTTGCCACCACCAAATGCGTCAAAAATCAGCATCTGCCAAGAAAGAAAAGGGATCTAGGCGCCCATTATGTGGAGAGTCACATTGGCGGCATAGCATTCACACGCACACTTCTCGACAATGGATCTTCCATAAACCTTCTACCCTTAGCCTTATATTATCGATTGGAGTTGGGCCCTCTCAAGAAATCATCATCTTTACTCCAATTTGCTGATAAATCCACTAAAAGACCTAAGGGAGAAGTGAAGAATGTCATCATCATTATCGAGGGTACTGAATACAAAGTAGACTTCACGGTCCTGGACATGGAGACCCCGAACCATTGGAAGGAATCGCAAATCATTCTCGGAAGACCTTTCTTAAGAACCGCTAAGGCCGTATTCGACTACGGAACTGGCATGATGAAATTCCGTTCTCCAGGCGGAGAAGTGGACTTAGAGATGAAACAAACAAAGTGGCAAAGGCCAGATTCCGAATCCACAACTGAAGATGCCGAAACATCAGAATGCAATCTCCTCAGAACCACTGGGCCATGGGACCAACTGCCCGACATACAGGTGACAAGCACATCCTCAGAAGAAGAAATAATACACGATGCAATCTCTGAGACTTCTAGACCCCCAGATTATCACACACTTGACACCACAGAAATCCCCTTCGATTTGTCAATCACATCACCTTTGGGACAATCAATCGATGATGAGTCGGACGCAGCGCTGGCCGAATTACCATTCTCCTCTATCGATCCGACTCACTTTTCTTCGGAATTGGTAGCCAACATCTCACACAGTGATTCACCGCCAACCGATACTGAGCCAGAAGCAAAGGTCATTCAGCCAGACTTAATCGACGATTCAGAATTGCCAGAGCTGAAACCACTACCTCCCACGCTGAAGTATGCATTCCTCAATGGACCCAAAGAAAAATTCCCTGTGATCATTAGCTCATCATTAACCGTAGACCAAGAATCCAGACTGATCGAAGTCCTTGAGCGAAATCGAAAAGCCATAGGTTGGACCGTGTCGGATCTCGTAGGAATAAACCCCGCTCTCTGCTCGCACCAAATTTATGTTGAGGATAATGCAAGGCCTTCCCGTGAATTTCAGAGAAGATTAAACCCCAATCTTCGGGAAGTGGTGAAGAAAGAAATAGAGAAATGGTGCAAAGCAGGATTTATTTACCCCATTTCTGACTCCAAGTGGGTAGCCCCCCTTCATGTCGTCCCGAAGAAGTCGGGAATCCAGATGGTTACCAACGAGGAGGGGGTAGAGATCGCGACCAGAGTACCCACGTCGTGGCGCGTCTGTGTCGATTACCGGCGCCTGAATGCTGCGACCAAGAAAGACTACTTTCCACTGCCATTCATTGATCAAATATTGGAGAGACTTGCAGGGAAAGCATTCTTCTGTTTTCTTGATGGGTACTCCGGCTACAATCAAGTAGCTATCGCCCCCGAGGACCAGGAAAAGACCACGTTCACATGTCCCTTCGGTACTTACGCATTCAAGCGCATGCCATTCGGGCTTTGCAACGCCCCAGGCACATTTCAGCGGTGCATGATTGCCGTATTTGCCGAAATGGTTGGTGATTTCCTGGAAGTCTTCATGGACGACTTCTCGGTTCATGGTGATTCATTTGATACATGCTTAGCACACTTGGACCGAGTCCTTCAGAGATGCAGGGAGGTAAATTTGGTACTCTCCTGGGAGAAGAGTCACTTCATGGTGACTGAGGGCATCGTGTTGGGGCACGTCATCTCCAAAAAAGGGATGGAGGTGGACCCTGCCAAGGTGGATGTGATCAAGAAACTTGAGCCACCAACCAACGTCAAGTCAGTAAGGTCGTTCTTAGGGCATGTCGGATTTTATCGACGGTTTATTCCTGATTTTTCAAAGATCGCCCGCCCACTGACTGAGCTCTTAGGAAAAGACACCGAGTTTATTGTGAATCACAGATGTCTAGAGGCCTTCGAGCTCCTGAAAAAGAAAATATGTGAATCGCCGATATTACAAGCTCCCGACTGGTCTCTTCCCTTCGAGATCATGACTGATGCATCGGATTTTGCTGTCGGAGCGGTACTCGGACAAAGAAGAGATGGAATTCCTTATGCGATTCACTACGCGAGCAAAGTGATGGATCCTGCACAGAGAAATTATACAGTAACTGAAAAGGAAATGCTCGCGGTTGTTTGGGCCCTGGAAAAATTCAGATCATACATATTGGGCTCCAAGGTGACAATCTTCACAGATCACACAGCAATCAGATATCTCATGGATAAGAAGGATGCTAAGGCACGACTTTTGAGATGGATCTTGTTAATCCAGGAGTTTAATTTGGAGATTAAGGATAAACCTGGGATAAAGAATGTTGTTGCTGATCACCTTTCCCGAATCGAGCAAAATGATCATCCTGATATCGGACCAATCAAGGAGACTTTTCCAGACGAATCGGTTTGCGTCATTGATTCAACCCCTTGGTATTCCGACATAGTGAACTATCTTGTCTCTAAGAAGGTTCCTTATGGTTGGACCAAAAAAATGATTGAGCGATTAAAGTCAGATTCAAGAAAATACCATTGGGACGATCCTTTCCTTTTCTATGAAGGGCCGGATTGTGTCTGGAGAAGATGTATTCCTCAGGAGGAATATCAGAGTGTCCTCACACACTGTCATTCTCTCGAGGCTGGAGGACACCATTCGGGAAAGAGAACCGCGCACAAGGTACTCCAATGTGGATTTTACTGGCGGACCTTATTTCAGGATGCTAATGAATTTGTACGGTCATGCCCGACTTGTCAAAGAATGGGAGGGACGATGGGATATAGAGATGAAATGCCCATGCAACCAATGATTTTCTGTGATGTTTTTGATGCATGGGGGATTGATTTTATGGGTCCTTTTCCCAACAGCAATGGATTTGAGTACATCTTGTTAGCGGTTGACTATTTATCAAGATGGGTAGAGGCTATTCCAACCCGAACCGCAGATAGCAAGGTAGTTTGCAAGTTTATCAAAGACAACATCATTGCGAGGTTCGGGATACCAAAAGTATTGATTTCTGATGGAGGTAGCCACTTCGTGAATCGGGAAATGAGATCTTTGGCTAAGGAGTACAAATTTGAGCATAGAATAGCCAACCCATATCATCCCCAATCCAATGGCATGGCAGAGGTTTCTAATAGAGAGATGAAGAGCATTCTCCAGAAGTTGGTTCGTCCCGATAGGAAGAATTGGTCGCAACTGTTGGACCAAGTTCTATGGGCCTATAGGACAGCCTATAAGACTCCACTCGGTACTTCACCTTTTAGGATGATCTATGGCAAGCCATGTCATCTTCCTGTAGAACTGATTCACAAATCTGAATGGGCGATCAAAAAGTTGAATTGGAGTTGTCACCTTGGGAAACTATGTCGAGACTTAAATCTGAATGAGCTTATTGAAATCCGAAATCGGGCATATGACAACAGTGTGATTTATAAGGACAAGGTCAAGAGATGGCATGATAGACACATTCGAGAGAAGACCTTTATCCCTGGACAGAAAGTGTGGTTGTTTAATGCTCGGTTGAAGATTTTTCATGGGAAGCTCAAATCAAAATGGACGGGTCCCTACATTGTTGTCGATGTGCATACCAATGGAAGCATAGATATTGCCGAACTCAAAGAGAATGCACAACCGTTCTCAGTAAATGGACAAATGCTGAAGCCATACATTGAATCATCCAAAGAACAAACAGTTCAAGTCGAGGCCATATATTTCACGTAGAGCGAGGATATTGAAAATCTATCTAATCACACCCACCCTCCCTCCCGACCACATTGGTCTCCTTGTACAGCTTCTTCCTTTACTTAGGCCAAGGCCTAAGTATAGGGGGGACCAATGCCATCTGTATATATCATTCTTCTCCTAACTCCCATTCGCTCCATTTCCACCGTTCTTCCATACTTAGGCTGTCCAGAGCCTAAGTATAGGGGGAGCCGACATCCACCTGTATATACTCTCCTCATTCCCTCTGTTCCGCTTTACTTCCTAACCCATTGTACATAAATTTTCCACTCCCTTACGCTTAGCACGAGCTATGTCTTTATTACGCTTTTTTGTGCTCTGAGGACACAGCACTCGCTAAGTATAGGGGGGTCTGTATATACTATGTATATATTTTACCCATATCTCGTACTTTCGCGTAAGTCTATATGTATTTACGGGGTGGGTACTAACTTCAAAAAAAAAAAAAAAGAAAAGAGAGTTTTTCTACTAACACTGACTTGCCCAAAATTTTTTGAAAAAAAAAGGCTTCTTATTTCATCTTTACACACACACACGCAAAAAAAAAATCTGCATTTCACACACTTGCACTTCATCCAACATCACATGCATTTACATTTGTGAAAAGTCATTGGGTTCTGAACCGAGTTATGAGCCGAAACCGAGAGTGGTCTGGGCTTGCCCTTAATCCACCTAATTTCCAGAGGAACTTCACCGAGAAATAGGATTTTAAGAGCTTCAGGTCTTTTGACTTAATTCTTTAAGTTCCACATGACAATGTGCAGCGTTTGACTCTTAGTGTCTAAACCGGTCTCTTCATTCTGGGTACAACTCTGGAATAGGGAATTAATTTGCACTCTCACACTATGCACTTAGCTCAACCCAGACGGGATGTTGGAAGACTATGTGAGTTTCTTTTCTGGTAGCGTGGAAATCTAAAGACCGGAGTTCGGGTTGAAATAAAGCTTCGGAAAAGGGATGGACGGCTGGGCACAATTTTTCTAAGACCCCAAAAAATGTACGGAATAAAAAGATGCTATATCCGTAGGGGCAAAACAAGATCCAAGCAGAACCACCAAAAATTCCAAATACAAAGAAGCAGTCTACCAAATAAAAAATTCGACCAAAAAGGTCCAAGCTTCAAGAAACCTGCAGATCTTGGTGGAGACTTGGCTACACTGGCCATCTTCACAAGGAGAGGTGACTACACTGGCCACCCCCTCCAGTTCTTTTCTCTTTCTTCTAGCTTCTCCCCCATTTCGATTGTGAACACAGCACGGCAGACCTTACAAGGAAATACCTGACTCCCCGAGGACGAGTTACTGGAGAGGAGAGGAGCATGGTAGTCCGGCATTCTGGATGGGAAGAGCTAAAAACCCTTCACACACATGAGTCGGTTATTCAATGTTCATAGGGTATACTTTGGGAAAAGGATTGATCTAAGATGACTTCTGAGTTGAAACTGTGTCAATGATGTGTAGAACTTGAGGGCTGTTGACTTTGAAATTCTAAGTCTCACAGAAGTTCCGCCACACTATTAATCCAAAGGTCAAGTTTAGTTTCACTTTCACCTTCAGTTCATGATCTTGGTATGGAACCCAGTCTCATTTCACTTCATGGCATTTCTTTTTGATGCTCAGGGACGAGCATGGTTTAAGTATAGGGGGATGATGAATCTCGGATTCATCACTCTAAATCTCATTTATTAAGCTTAAGTCCCTGAAAATCAACAACATATCTGCATCTATTTCGCATAATTAGCATTTGTGCATGATTTCATAAGAATTGCATTTTAGCATTAAATTCTGCATCAAATAGGAAGCCAAAAATCCAAGCCAAAAATGACCTGTAAATAGCCTAACTTCCCCTATTTTTAACTCCTCCATGCTAACTCAGAATGTCACAAACCCACCTCCACTGTGTACACATCACTAACAAGAATAAATAAAAAATACAAAAAAATAATTAATCCAAATAAGTGGACCAAAAACCCAAACCCTAGTTTCAGGATTTTCGGACTAAAAGCCACATATCTTCCTCATCCAGTGTCCGATTTGATCCTACTCACTTTTGAACTAATGCACATTCAATTACCTTCAAAATAAGACCAAGTTCAAGTGAATCGGAGCTCGTATGTGAAAGTTGGGTTTTGAGCCTCTTTTGTACATTGTATTTTCACGGTTTTTGACCTTGTATTTTATGTACTTATTTTCTTCATTAATAAAAATCCAAAAAAAATTAGATTAAGGTCTCTTTTATTTATCTTTGAGTTTTCCATATTTTTCCGGATTTTTATCTTGTTTTAAAAATGACAAAAAAATACAAAACCCAAAAATCAAGGTATTCTATGTACATAGGATACCCCAAAAATTCACTTTTCACATTTGACCGAATTTGGCTTTGATGTCTTCATGAAAGTTGTAGATCTCTCCGAGACGAGCATTTTTCGTGAAGAAACTTTTTCGATCCGAGGTCATTTGCTATTTTTTTATCTATTTTACAAAGTATTATATTTTCGGATTTTCTGGAGCTGACACGTGGCAGCCTCAGAGGCCGCCACGTGTCAGCTATTTTTCGCCATTTTAAATCTCATTTAAAAAAAAAATTTAAAAATCGAAGCACGTGCGTTGCACGTGCCCCCAGGCACGTGCTCCGCACGTGCGGCGCTGCCTGCCTTTTTTCCCTGCCACGTGGCACGTCTCCAGCCGTTCGATCTCGGTCGATCGAACGGCAGGAGACCCGTCTTCTCCCCCTGCGCCTCCTTCGACCGCCCGCCCCCGATCTTCGGAACCGCCGCCGCCGCTCCTCCCATCTCGCAACGGCCGCCCCGATGTTCTCGCCAACGGCCTCCGCGTCACAACCCCGCTATCCTCGCACCGGCCGCCTCCCTCTCTCTCTATAAAAGAGCACAAGCCGCCCCCAGTCCAATTATCCGCCGATCTTCAGGTGGTGACAACCCTCACCGGCGTGATCCGAAGCCCCCCCCCCCCCCCCCCCCGGTGCCTCGTCGCAGCTCCTCCAGCGCTGCTTCGCTCCGGCCATCACTCGCCGTCGAGCCGACTTCTCCCGGTAATCTATCTCTCTCTTGCTCTATCTCTCTCTCTCTCGCTCTACCTCTCCGCTCCGAGCTCCTCGCTCCGCTCGGAGTAACCCTTCCTCTCCGCTTCACCTTCGCATCTCATCCTCCGCCATCGCCACCGCACCATCCCATCATCGGCCCTCTGCTTCGCCAACGCCGCCGAGCTCCGGCCAACGCTCCAGCCTCGACTCCAGCGTCGTCTTCGACGTCACCTTCCTCCGGCTTCATCGACAACCACAGCGGCCCAGCAACGACCTTCGTCATCGACTCCTCCGCCCGACTCGCCTCCGTCTTCATCCTCCTCGACAACGCTTCATCGCCTTCACCGACCTGCTACTCCGCCTCACCAAAGCAGCCACCCGCTCGACATCAACAGCCCACGGCCGTGTGTCGGCCGTGTAAGGCGACGTCACCGACCAGCACCACCATCTTCGTTGCCACTTCTTCGACACGCCAGCTCCGCCGCACAGATCCTCCAGCAGCCGGTCGACGCCCTCCCCCTCCTTCTTCGCCAGCAGCTTCGAGCCGCGTCGACCACCTCCGCTACCGGTGCTCCTACGCCAAGCACCGGCAGCCCACCGGCGAGCTATCGTCACCAGCCCAGCCGCGCTCACCCTCCGACAGTAGGCTCCGACTTCATCAGCCGGGCACGAGGCCCGAGACCCCCGCGCACGTGCGAGGAACGTGCGCCCGGGGGGACGTTAGCACACGTCATCAAACCCAGGGGGTCACGTGCGGCACACGTGCCCCTTGGGTAAATTGCAAAAGACCCCCCGGAGCTCCTTTGATTCATGCGCCAGTCCACCTTCTAGAGGGCACGTGCTGCGCACGTGCTCCACTGGAAGAATTGCAGTATCACCCCCTTACTTCTGGTAATTGATTTTAGGTCCCCCCTTGCATTATTTTTATTTATTCAGTTTGCATCTGTACCCCTGTCTTTGTCATCCATTATAGACCTCTACATTGCATCATTTTATTTATTTAAAAATAGCATTTTGTTCATCTCTTAATCCTCTACATTTTGACATGCTGTGGATATTTTTGTGAATTACGGTTGATTAATAAATAAGTGTTTTGTGGAAATTGAAATATTTTGCCCAATCTGTGCTCGGAAATTCATAGTTAATTAACCGTTGCTTTAAAAATTCCCCAAAAATCACATATTGTAGAGATTAAGTTGCTTGACATTGTGCCCAAAAATCATTGCATTCGGATGCATACCTTGCTCTGTAAAAATCATTTTGCATATTTTAGTATTTAATTTTTAATAGGTATTAAACCCCACATTTTCGAGATTTAGGATTTTTCTGAGATCCATCACCTAGTGATAGATTTTAGATAATTTTATTTCTTAAAAATAAGTAGGTTTAATATTTATTATAATTAAATATTAGAAATCATTTTGTTTGCATTTAAAAATTCATAAAAATTCATATTGCATCCAAAAATTCCGAAAAAATTACAATGCACTCATTTCATCATAATTTACATTGTGGCCAAGTTTCGTATTTTTTGGACATTGTTTGAGTGAAATTTACATTTTAGTCCCTAAAATAGGCCGAACTTGCATTTTGCATCTCATATTGCATTGAAAAATTTCAAAAAAAGACCGCCTTGAAAACCGAACTAAAACTTGGATAGACATTAATCTAGGTTGTTCCTTTGCCTCCTTGTGATCGACCTTGGGACTTGCCCAAGTAAAATAAACATAAAAACCACTTGATTAAGATTGAATAAAATTTGTGGTTATTTTCTTGACTGTTTCCGAAAGCCGCCTACAACGAACGACATATTTATTTTCACGATCGACGATTAAAAACGATTTCTTATCGCGGCTTTTTGCGGACACGTCAGCGAGCTGGAGGGCTGAAAGGGAAGCCACCTGGAATTCCAGATCTAGATCTGCGCGTGGAACCGCCGCCAAGGCCTGGACTTGGCACTGGAGAGGGCAGGATAGAGGGCCTGGAGATGGTGGCTTGGACCCCTTCCGCTGCCTTCTCAATATGGATCTTCGTGGATGGTGATGGGATTTCTTCGCCGCGGACCCTGTTTAGATTCTGCTGGAAGAACGAGAACTCTCCTTGAATCCTGAGAACTGGATCGTGAAGCTTTGATAGAACACGGATTAGGGTTTCAAAAAGAAACCCTAAAAACTTGAACCATACATGATAATAAGAATTAATCTCCATGAATCAAATACTAAATCTTGAATAACATCGAACATGAAATCCTCGAGAATCGACCCGCTCTGATACCATGTTATAAAATATGAAGAATGCAGAAGCGGAATGATAAAACAGAGCATAAACAAGAAAGATAGAACATAGGAACACCATGATTTTACGTGGAACCCTACTCCGTGAGGAGCAGGATGAAACCACGGGAGAAGCCCTCAAAGGGGCGTGTTTCTCTATTGATTTTCTCAACGAGTACAGGAGGTCTGGGGCTCCTTATGTAGCCTCTCCAGAGCCTCCAAGTCCCACCACTGGACGATGTGGAACTAAACACTGGATGGGGTAAATGGATCTTCTCCTGGATCCATTTACCCTGCTACAACTCAATAGGTGCACAACCAAATACTCCAACAGGAACCTCTTCTCGACCACTTGGAACTGGTAGATGGTAACCTCCTGCTAAAATCCCTGAAATTATCCGCAAACACTGCTCCAATCTCCCCCTCCCCTTGAGTACTTTCGCCCCCGATGTAAATCCTGCATTAATATTCTCCTTCTCCCACTAGCAATCGCATGGAAGAAAAATGTTTGCATCCCCCTCTTTCAGCCACTTTAACTTGAGCACTGTCTTCAATCAACCTCATGCTTTTCTTCACCCACAAGCCTTTGCTTCTCACTTCTTACATCCGCTCCTCCACAATAAGGTCACCCTTGCCCTCTACACCATCCAACCGTGCAATCTCTACCTCAGCCACCAGACATCACTCTCCCCTCTTCTGCTGCTACTCCCTTCCATACTTCAAAAGCATCCCCCTTACACCTCCAGTCTTCTGTGCCAACCTCTAAGCTACCGACCTCATCACCTGTAAGGGCTGCCAGAACTCCGCCACCATCTCCCATAAACCATCATCCAACAACTAGACCCTCTCAAATCTGAACATAGAACGAATCAACATCCCCTCCCTCGACTCATAACAAACAAGCGCATGACTGATTTAGTTCTATGTAGGACTCGGGTCAAAGGGAGAGAGAACAACTCCAACAGATCTGTAAAGGCCAGGAAATGATTCAGCCGAGATGTCAAGGAGTTGTTACGCCACCATCTCCCTGAAACCATCATCCCACATGCATTTAGATGTTTTGTAATACGTAATATCATTTGCAATACGCGAGATGCATCTACTCATAATCCATGCTTTGATCATAGCATTATCCTTCTTCCATATTGCATTCGTGTCAGTCTTCTCAGTTGGTTCCTCCTTGGTAATGACATGCTCCTTGTCATGTTTTTCTATTACATTCAAAAGGGACCAAGACCATAGCACATAATTCACCCCAACCAACATGGTGATGGTACTGAAGAAGGGGGTTCTTCATTTTCCCTTCACGAGTAGATGAATCTACTACCTCGGATGTATTTCACAACGTATAGGACCAACCCAACAACCACAACAGAAGCAACATGAATAGGTTACGATAAAAAGAATATTAGATCATGTACTCTGTCATGATAATCTTTTCAAGTATAAACCACCCAATCAACAAAAAATAGCTGCAACATTCTCAAGGTGGAGAAAGAGAAAGCAAACCGACAACCTTGACAATTTGGATAACCAAGATTTGGCTTGTTGGAGGTATCGAAGGTGGCTAGCGACAACCCTGGAGGTTGCTGGTGACGTAGGTGGACGTGGCTAGTGGCTGGCAGCAATGATTGTAGGCGTTGGTAGGTGATGGTGGGCATTGGTAGGCGATGGTGGTAGGTGCTGGTAGGCGATGTTGGTAGGTACTGGTGGTTGGTGGTAGGTGATGTTTGTAGACGTTGGTGACCAAGTTCTGTGGAGCGCAAGAGCTGTAGGCGATGTGGTGTATTGGGTGATTGAGTATTAGAGGCTATGTGGGGTGCTGAGCGATGGAGTATTGGATACGATTGAATACTCGAGATGGTGGTTAGGGTTATTGAAATAATTACAACCACATCCCAAGACTATGAACTAAAGTTCGTACATCAAGTTATACTCCAATACAAAGTATCGATAACATACATCTAGAACATATGTATATATTGTCAATTATGATGTAGTGAATTTTGCTCTCAACAAGTAAGAAGACTAGCAAGTTACATGAGGATCAAATATTATCTCGTTCTTATCTTTAATAATAAAGTCACTAAAATGTTAATCTAAATTTTAACCTAAATAAATGCTACTTGCTTCTAAATTGTTGCCTAACGTAAAAAAAGTCGTGTTATGCAAAAGACACAATTTAAATGAATAAAAACTGTACATATGTAAGTATTATGTTATAAGTTAATAATATTATTAATCTAGATAGTATATAATTATAATAATCGTAATATGGAAAATCGACAACTTAGCTATAAAGGGTTTAGTTATGATATTTTTTAGTAAAAAAGGGGAAACACTCCAGAGGTGTCTGTCCCAATTAGTCATAATATATTTAAACTAATAATTTCTATAAATAGACATTATATATATGAGTAAATAGGCGGAATAGATGATATGAAGCGGTATTATCGTCATATCTCACAACTTTTGTTAGGATATCAGTGGTACGCCAAGGACATGCATCAAACATGGCCCGCCATACAAAGTGGTGTATGCACACCTTGGAGAAACGTCACTTCAATCTTCGATGCCAACTAGGACGGGGCATGACACATTGTTGGGGCATGTCATTCGCTTGCTGTGCACTTGAAACTATGGATCAGGGCTAGTCATCCATGGTGGAGGGAAGATGGATTGGCTAGGGCCATGAGTGTCAGAAGAGGTTGGAGGCCATGCTGACAATGACCACAAATGGACGTGTTGGTAGTCATGATTGTGGAGGCTAAGAAGGCAATATGGGTTGCGTTACATAACAAAGGACATAAAAGCGATTGTGCTGACATTGAAGAAGTTGTATGACAAGGTGCGTACATGCATATGAATGATAAGGTTGCACGATATAATTGGTAGTGCCAGAAGGGAGGCATGGTGTTATTAGTCATGTGCGTGTGGGGGTACAAAGCACAAAAGGAGATTAAAGTGGAGGTGCTGATGGATTGAGAGGGCGATTTGTCATGTACTAACAAGCATGGTGTTTGGTTGGTGGGGGCGCGATGAAGAGGAAGTTGAAGGTTGGTAGTGGTATGCTAGTAGTTTGTAGGATGTGAGCCCCTGATTTGAAAAGATGCATCTTGAGGTATAACCTTGAAGTAGCGGTGCCTCAAGCAACAACAAGAAGTCCACTAAATTGATCTAACAACTTAGTACGAAAAAGAGGTATCCAGATATCTCCCTCCCAACAATCTCTGATAGATACCTTAGTACCAAGTGCCAATGCAGAAAGACGTTAAAAATGAACTTGCAAAGGCCCCTACCCAGTCCAATCATCTCCCCAAAATCTGAATCTACATCCATCTCCTAAGACATGCTTCATTATCGACACTTACATGTGGAAGCATCGAGCAAATCCCCTTACAGAAATTGGAAGGCAAAGTACCACAACATTCTGCATTGAGGGATCAAGGGATACCCTATAAATTGAGCGCAAACTCTTGCAGAGCAAATCTGATCCTCGCCAAATTCAGTTCACCCATTTTGCTAGTTGAGCATGATCCACTGCCTCTAGGCTGCGGGTCCCCAATTCATCATCCCCATTCGCCAACACCAATGTTTTTCATCCCACCAAAGTTATCCACTGCATCTCTCCAAAAGAAGCGCATAAGAAAGTCTCATAATTGCCTCCAAACTTCGTTTTACTATAGCGGGCAACATGCACGTATAAAGTAACACAGATGGATAGACAAAAGAACCGCCTTCAATAACACAAGGTAACATACCATCCTACCAACCTTTTCTCCATCTTCTCAATAATAGGAAACCACTCTGACTGTTACAACTTGCTGCCCACCAAAGGCAACCCAAGATATGTGATAGGGAGAGACCCCGTAGCATCTGGAAGGCAATCTCGCGACATACCGCATCCTCCTCGCCCATTCCAAAAGGCACAAAAATAGATTTAGCATGAATGATCTTCATGCTTGCAACCAACCCAAACAACTTAAGAATTGTGCCCATCCCCTCCACAGTCGCAATCTCCCCCTTCAAAAAGAAATTAGTATCGTCTGCATACTGAAGAATGTGGATGATATCTTACCTGTGCAGAAGCATGCCAAAAGACCACCCTCTCTAGCCTCCAACACTATCTGGTCTCCGATTCTATCTATCATGGCCATAGCATCCGTAACCACCATAAAAAGTAACAGCATCAACGGGCAACCCTCTCTAATGTTGCACTACGACTAAAAGAAATCACACTCTTGTCTGCCATTTACCAACACCACATAAGAAGCAGTCGCCTCATATATCTTCATCCAATCAATCTACTCACTTGGAAACCCCTAAGATGTAGGGATGACCACAAGAAATGCCTGTCTACATCGTCATATATCTTCGAGAAGTCCACCTTCATTTGAAGAGACTCTTGGTCTTCTCATGCCACTCCGCAACAATATCGAACGCCAACACAACCCCATCTATCGTGCGACGACCGGGATAAACATCGTCTAGACATGATCTATAATGGAACCAAGCACCTCGCAAAGTTTATTGGACAATGCCTTTGCCACAATCGATATGGCACAAATGCTCCACTTATCTCACAACATCCTTATTAGGTAGATGGAAGAGAGGAGAATGGTTCAAGCGCTCGAAACCATTGTTTGGTGCAGTTTCTCCACCACTTCCAACATCTCCTAACCGACCATGTTCGAAAACTCCCAAAAGAAGAACGTCGAGAATCCATCCTGTCCCAAGGATCCGTCCACATTCAAATTAATAATTGCCTGCTTGACCTCAAACAACACGAATGTTTTCACTAACTCCTTAGATTGCAAGTCAAAAAGATGTAGAATATCTCTTCCCAGCCGCCTCGTGCCACTGCTAGGCACATGCCTACTGATTTCAAGATAGTTTCTTCTCACTGCATCACTAATGGCAAGCTCACCTATAATCTCCTCACCATTCAGATCGATCGAGTGGATCAAGTTTCGCCTTCTACTGCAGTTGGCCACTACAGAGAGAAAAGAAATAAATTGCACTAATGAGAGGCCCTCGGGTTTCTGTTATATAGGAGAACCTGTTAGGCAAATTACAATAAGAAGACAAAAGAAATAGAAAATAAGAAAACAATAATAAAGATAACAAATGTCAACACTTGCCCCCAAGCTGGAGCGTAGATGTGAAAACCCCGAAAATCGAACATGGACTAAAATGCAAATCTTGACTGAGTCTGGGCTTAATTGCAAAATCTGTACTTGTCCAGTGACCAGAAAATTTAAGTAAGAAGTCCATTGCGTAGTGCTCGTCGAGATCTTTCCAACGAGTCCAAGAACATGAAAATCCGAGTTCGGGAGCCCGAGTTACGACTATTTTAGCGAAGCAGGGTACAAGTCATATTCAGACCCGAACCAAGATCCGAACCTCAATACCCCTTCACATTTAAAAACCCAAATGAGACCCCCTCACCCTAAAAACGTCCAAAATGGGTCCAACCTCTTCCTCCTCCCCTCCACTCGCCGGAGCTCCACCGGAGCTCGTCAGAATACCTCGGATCAACGAACCAAGACCGCCTCAACGTAGAGAAGAGCAAGGCCATCCTCGTGGATGGTTTTATCTCGCAATCGGGGCAGCGACCACGCCGTTCTCCATGGGTGAAGAAAACACGGAAACTCGTTTTCTTGAGGTACGATATTCCCTCCCTCTTGCCGCGGATTCCACGCAGATTTTGCCCTATATTTTGAATATCTTAGAGCCTTAGGGGCCCTTGTGGTACAAATGTTGGATTTCCCTGTGAATTCAATGTCCTGCATGTTTGGTAATGGAGGGAAATGGCGGTTAATCTGAGTTAAGGTCTATGTCTTCTGTGTTAGTTTATTACGGCGGAATTGGCCAACCTGGGGTTGTTACAAAGGGTGATGCACTTGTATGCATGTATGCAAAATGGCCTGCATACAATACTTCGAAAATTTCCAGATGAATGCCTATCTGAACTGCAGTTGGCATTCCAGAACAAAAAATATAAGAGTATGCGTCTCCTGGATGGAAGAATGCAAAAAAAAAGGATTACGACTACCACACATTTGCTTTGTCGCATAATCAAAACCATTATTGGCTAATGGCGTTAACTTATAATCAGTATGCACAATTCTCATTCCTATCATAAATTCAGATGGTTCAAATCCAGTGTTCTCCATTAATTTGAAGATGTTAAGCAAGATGAGCTTTGGTAATCTTGCACGAACTCAATCCAAGGCATGGCATAAAATATAACAATGGGGCAAGTGCTCCTTCCCCTTAACGGAAGGGGGTGAGCTTATTAGAACAACAACCAATTGATATCCACTAAAGTTAAGTACATACTCTTTACTTCCAGAATATCTAATTGGTTAGACCTGGGTTTATATACAAACGAGAGATCACTATTGAAGTGTTTCATAGATTTACAAAGTGCCTGAACATCTAGGACTGCACTGTCTCAATCTTCTCGAATTATAGCTATATATTCATGCAACCTCTTATGTTGAAATGCTTATATGGGACCAAGAGAAAGTATAGTGGGAAACAACAAAGGGTCGGGATGCTCCTAGTCGGATGGGACGAGGTCACAATGGGACGTGACGAAGGAGGTCTAGGAGTGCGGGATGTTGAGTGCATGAACAAGGCTTTGATTGCTAAATGGGTGTTACGTATTTGAGGCCCGTCGAATGGGCCCGCGGTCTCTCTGATCAGGCAATTGTATGGCGTCAAAGGGGATCTTGAGGCGAGCAGTACGTGGTATCAATCCGCTCTCTGGACGGGAATTCGTGATGTTTTATCACGGTTAGCACCTAAGATGCACCCGTATGTGAGGGATGGTTGGTTTTTCCAATTCTGGCACGATGATTGGACCGGCGATGGGTCCCTTGAAACAAGGTTTCCGAGATTGTTTGCTTTAACGTCTTCGAAGGACTGCTCTTTGATACAGGTGGCGGAGTCAGGTAACTGGATGTCGACATTCGACACTGAGTTGTCTGACCAGTGCATGGAGGAGTTCATCAGGTTGGTGGGGCCATATGAGGCCGGAAAGTGTATTGGCAACTGGTCGGCACGAAGTGATTCATCATGCGATAAAGAAGAAAGAAGAAAGGAAGATCTTACTAAATCCGCTTTCCGATCGTTCGGTTTATAAATCATCAAATTCCCACAAATGGCTCCCAAGAGCTGTGTACAATGCAAACCAGCGAAGCAGACGAGCCTATGAAAAGAGATTTGAGATTATAGAAGAAAGGAACCTCCTCCCCGTTTCACCCCTCGACGACAGAGGACGGATCCCGCTCTAACCTGATCCTTCCCTCTCCTCCCACCTCTGGGGGCCTTTTCGACCGATCGTGATCATTTTAGATGGGGGCTGGCTCCTCGATGAAGAAGTTGTATAAGGAATTGAGGTAGATGGCCGATGAGCAGGACGCGACCCTATGCCAAGACCTGAAAATTGTATGGGCAACCAACATACCATGTAGAGTCAAGATTTTTCTGTGGTGTCTCATAAGGGGCCGGTTGATCGATAGGGCGAGGAGGGGTAGATTGTTTCACTTCGAAGACGTTCTGTATGGCAGATGTGATGGCAGTGTAGAGGACTCTGAACACCTGTTCTTCAAATGCCCCTCATCGGCGCGGGTGTGGGGGGAGGTCAGGTGCGACTGGGTCGACTCGAGTTGGTCTGCGGTTTTTTGGCAGTCCGTTAGGCGAGTGGGGAGTAGCTCTACCGATGATAGCTCCAGACCGTTTGCAGTTCTGTGGTGCATTTAGACAGCAAGAAATTACGTAACCTTCAGCAATCAGACGTTTCACTACGAAAATGTTGTTTGTCATTTTAACTCATTATACTGCCTTTGGCTATCACAGTAATGTACTCTAATTTTTTCTTAATGAAACATGTTATGAGGCGAATCCGGAGTTCACCTTCTTTTACTTAAAAAAAATGTTTGGGTGAATCCACATGCCACAAGTCTCACCTTATGGCGATCCACACTGCCATCCGCACGGTTTTACATAGTGAACACCCATTTGCATCCCATAACGGACACACCAACTAGAGCAGAAACAAGACTCCACGTACCACGTGACTTTAGCGCATCCATCTCCTCCTCCATGGCTAACCTCTACTGACTGTCTCGAAGAGCCTCCTGATACGTCTGTGGTATCTCCAGGCTGATAGTGCTAAGGTAAATCTCCTGAAATCCTCTAACAACCTACTCAAGGAAACTTGGACTGCAAGAGGGTAAGTAGCACACTTACGTTTCAACTTGCACAGAGCAATCATACATCAAGATTCTAAGTCCATAACTTGTGAGTTCCCCTCTTGAGAGGGCACCTTCTCATCCTGTATGGAATCTTGCTGCACAGACAACTCAGTAGTGCCATCGGTAGAAACAATGTGCTCATTACATACCTGAGGTGTGTTGGATGATGGGCTAGACCTGTGAGCAAGGGCAACTGAGTGAGACCTGCGAGTAAAAACACATGGCAAAAACTGAGTCACAATAGAAGGTGGAGCCACATGAGCATGTGTAGGTGGTGGTGGTAGGTGGTGGTACAACAATAGGAGGTGGAGACATGTAGATATATTTGTCAGAGTTAGATGGGATTAGTCTGTCACCTGTAGGAGAAAAATACATGACAGACTCAAAGAAACTGACGTCGACCCTAACAAAGTACTTCCGCTTGAGCAGATCAAAGCAGCGGTACCCTTTCTGGGTACGAGAGTAGCCGACAAAAATGCACTTGACAGCTCTGGGAGAGAGCTTGTCACGACTAGGAGAGATATCATGAACAAATGCAACAAAACCAAACACACGAGGTATAAGGAAGAAGAGATCCTTCTCGGGAAACACAATCGAGAAAGTAATCTTCTCTCCCAACATAGGCGTGGGCATGCGGTTCACTAGATAGCATGCAATGAGGATAACATCTCGCCAATAAGCATGAGACACATGACTCTGTATCAGCAATATTCTGGTCACATCAAGTAAGTGACAGTGTTTGTGCTCGGCAACACCGTTCTACTGAGAAGTATAAGCACATAAGGTCTGATGAACAATCCCCAGAGATCTAAGGAACTCAGAAAGGTATAAAGTGTAGAATTCCAAAGCATTATCAGAACGAAGGTATTTGACTTTTGTAGAAAAAAATATTCTTTATCTCATTAATAAAATATTTGATTACAGATCCAACCCAGACTTATTCTTCAGTAAAAAGACTCACGAAAGTCTAGAAAATCATCGACATCAACTAGATAAAAATGATGTCCATGGTGATCAGGAACACGACTCGGACCCCAAATGTTTAAATGTAGAAGCTCAGACAACTGAGAACTGCTCCGACTCCGACGGTATGGAAAGGAGGAACGATTATGCTTCCCATGTTGGCATGCCTCACATGAAAAGAGAATCTCGTAGAGATCTGAGGGAGAACATGACAACTTCTGCAGAGGAAGGTGGTCAAAACAAAGGTGTCACAGATATGGTGAGACTGGTCCAATAGGTATAGTAGAAACACCAGTATGAGGATGTTGGACCAGTCTGTAAAGCCCCCGCTGCTCACGGCCACATCCAATCTCCCTTACCGTGAGCATGTTCTGAAATACAAGAGACAAAGAGTTAAAAATGTCACGACAATGCAGATCTTTAGTAATCTGACTAATGGAAAGGAAATTCATCCGAAAGTCAGGAGCATATAAAACATTCTGGAGGCGCATGGACATCGTCAAATGCACCTCCCCCTGTCTTGTAATGGGTAAGTGGTCTCCATTAGCAATGGCAACCCATAAGCCAGGTAGTATGGTCCTGTAGGACCTTAGCTGTGCTCTATCTCCACACAGGTGAGTCCATATTCCACTCTGTCATGTTTGCACCAGTACTACCAGTAAATGCATAGGCGATGCCTGAGCAAGGTTTTAAATCTCGATTTCGATTTCGTTTCGAGATGCTGAAAAAACGAGACAATTTCGAAATTTCGTCGAAATTTCGACGAAATTTCGACAATTTCGGCCAAAATCGGTCTAGATTTGTGAAGGAAGGGCATATATCGACATTTCGATTTCGATTTCGGTAGGGTCTTGAAACCGAAATTTCGCCGAAATTTCGTCGAAATTTCGGGAAATTTGAAACAATGTGCCTGAGGAGCTCGAAGATGTTGTGGTTGCAGCTGCGGTATCTGTATGATCTCTCAAATACAAGAGACAATATCATCCGGGTGAAGATCGGCATGGGAAGCTGTACTCTCAGAAGGCGCAATCTATTCTGCTACGCGACCAGAAGCAGGATATCCATGCTTCTGGTAGCATGTATCCTCAGCATGTCCATGCCTACCACAGTAAGTGCAAGGGCTACGCTGGCGACCACCGCCTCTACCACGAGGAATGCGTCCTCTGGATTGGATCATCCCTCCTCAGCCACGAGAAGCGACCATCGCTGAAGATGGCAGAGAAGTGACTATAGAAAGCATGATATGTTAGCAATGTGAGTCCCGGGCCAACCATTCTTACAATAAATGTTATTGTAATAAGTAAATTATCAATAAAAGTTATTGATTATTTTTTACTCCATTTCTGAGATTGAATGAATGAATGCACTGTAGAGTCCCTCTGTACAATAAAGGTTATGTACCATGGCCAACCTCATAATCATACAGGTGTTGATTCATTGAGTGAATCATAGAGGCTGATGCTTGGATGAATATCTAAGGAGTTAGATAGAAGACTCATCAAGCATCATCAAATGATTGTTAAGTGATGATCTCCAGCCTGAGTAGGAGATGGCAATCCTATCTCAGATGGCTGATATCTGACTGACCTCTTGATGCATGTCCTCTGCATGGGAATAGTGATTCGGAGGTGTCAGGTTAGTTGAGTCAATGGGTTGACTTAACGAGATCGAGATAACCAAAGACCTACGTTGAATACTGTCACAACATAGGCATGCATCCTCTGACCGGAGAGTCGGAGACAAATGTGTTGCTATATGTCTAAGTGTGTACATTTGGCAGACCAATAGGTTGATGACCTAACCAAGGTCTATACACCGGCGAGCTGGTGTGCATGTAAGGACATATGAGTAATACGAACTCTCAAAGGGATCATACAGGTTCACTTGTGAACCGGGAGACATGAGCTCACTCATGAGGTATTGGGACTGATCAAATTCCATGCATGGTCGTCATGCTTTGGAAGCATGACATGAATTTGAAGGTAAGATATATGCTTTGGGAAAGCATATGATCTATACCAATTCCCAGTGACCAAGATTGAGAAACTTAATGATCAAACCCTGAAGATGACAGTGAAAAAGTGATCTTTATTTTCAGAATGATCATAGGTCTTCCAGTATATAGGATGTACATGTATTGGGAATACCTGAGGGTGATGTGATCATAAACGATTGTGTAACCATGACGCTTCCATTCCGAGGGAGTGATGAAACAGGTTTGGATTTTAGTGACTCCTCTCATTAGAGAAGTGACCTAATCTTAGTCTATGAACTGGACATTGATCTGAATGAGATTCAGATGCAATGAGAAGATTATGTCTATGGTCTTGATTTGATCAAGCATCAGTGGGAGGTCCATGGGATCTGGATTTGAGATATGATCTCAACATCCAAGTCACTATATGTGGAACAATACAGTCGCCCTATCCTTATCTCCAAGTATCTGAGGAGAAATCGCATTATTCTTGAAGGGTTCAAGAATAATTCCATGGATCTGAGCAATGAAGAAATGATGATTAAATGTGATTTAAGTATCTTGATGTGTGAAAAAATTATCCAATATAATTAAATGTGATTTAATTTTTATGGATAAGAATAATGTGGATAGAAATATCCAGTTATTCATAATATATTATAAATGTGATTTATAATGTATTAGAGAGAGCTAATTATAATTTATATTTGTTGATTAATTATTATGTGTATTGGATACACATTATGTAATTAATTGACAATGTAAATTATATGTTGTTTTGGGTTGTGAATATGATTCACAATTTTTCAATGGCAAGATTGCAATATTCTCAAATATAATTGTGAATTATTTTTTATGAATAAATCCCAACAAAAGTTATTGGAAATAAATAATGGAGAAATTCAAGGAGACATGCAATCTCATGGAAATCCATGAGATTGCCTCCATGGAATTGCAAGTGGCGGCACCCAATTCCTAATTGGAATGGGTGGCCGTCCACTTGATTATACATGGTAGATTTTGATCTTCATGTATATTCTCTCCTTATTTGTTGATATAATTTAGGATTGATTTATATTTGATTTTGTCAAATATATTTTAATCTAAATTAGATAATAATTTGTTGGTTTTACCAACAACACTCTTGACCATTGGATTGACATAAATCAATCTCAACCATTGATTTTATATGTCTCATGGATTGAGATCCATGGATCCCAAAACCCTATAAATAGAGAGGCATACCTTGCTCTTTTGACATGCAATATTGAAGCTCTCTCTCTCTCTCTTTCTTCATACACGTCAACCCTCTCTCCCTCTATTTGGTGGCTGACCATCAAACCCTAGTGGAGAGGTTCTCGTCGACGCTTTCGCCACCGCGCCGCCACTTCGACATTCTTCGGTTCTCCGTCTTCTTGGAGTGCTACACTCGCGAAGGAGACGTTCGATCTCGAACGACGAGATAAGGAGCAACCGCGATTGGATCATCTTCTTGGATTGCGAGGACAACACGGTTCATCCCCGCGCTCGCAAGCGGTCTCACCGACGATCGGACTTGAGACAGGAGGTCTCTCTCTTCAGAGACTCGATCAACCACGCTTCAAGAGGTATTCTTTTATACTTGTTGTGGTTATAAATGAAACGATCCGAGAATCGTTCTTGGATCATGTGGTTTCATGGCATAAAACATTTTAGATTCCGCTGCACAGAACAACTAGAACGACTAGTCGTTCTTCGTCGTATCCGATACGACGATCACGCTTCCGTGATGTGCTTGAGGATAATTCCATATCCTTTAAGTGGTATCAGAGCCTTAGGTCGACGGTTTCGAATATGATTCGCAAACCGAGGACGACTTGGGTTCGTTAAGGTCGCGAAAGTTTTATCGCATTTGATTTCGCAGATCTGTTTAGTAAATAATTTCGGCCATGTTTAAAATGTTTAAGCACGAATTATTTACTTGGATTTTGTTCCCCATTAAATAAGGAAACCATAGGATCTGAGTTTGCGTAAATCGGATTTCGTATGCTCGAGATATGGATGTTTTAATGAACATGTATGCATTGTTGCGGGAATTGTAGATCTTAACATGATTAAAGAGTTAATTACTGTTTATATCCGCCTCGAAATGCGTGAAACATCACTTGGGTTCTGTCTAAAATCAAGTTAGCAATCTTTGAAAATTGAGTTCATCTAATTTGGATTTAAATTAATTGAGATATGTTAATTTTAGTGAGTAGGGGTCACTACTAAAATTGCAGTCCTAATCTATAATCAAGTGATTGTTAATTAGTGAAGTTAATTGTTAATTTCATGAAATAATCATGAAAATATTTGTGAAATATTGGAAGATGATTATTTACTTAATTGACTTGGTCTCAACCAATTAATTGATTAGATTTGATCTAAATCTTAATTGGAAACACAATCATCAAACTTGATACTTGAATAGGATTGGGAATTTGTGTAGCAAATTTCCTTATAATCAAAAAGGTTTTGATTATTACTATATGGTATAATTTCGGTTGAAAAACCGATGATCATCTACAAATTGATATATATGGCATTATGCTTTCCCGAGGTGGATATGGTGTCTAGTCGGAGAGCATTGGGGTTGCGGGTTGCAACGTATGTGGTCCGTCCCACTCTCGTCGGTACTGGCCATGACAACGGGTAGGGACTGTATAATGCCGGAGAAAATCAAAGTGTATTTTCTAATTATTAAAATTTGAATTAACACGTACTTTGAGATATTACCATATTTATATTCAAGTAAAAATAATCGAGTTTGTTAATTGAATTGGATTGATAATTAATTTAATATGATTAAATTGATTATGTCCAATTGAGACACTCTATTATGAATAGAGTTATCATTTCCCTTGGAAGAATTAATTATATGAAATTATGAATGTGATTCATGATAATTAATTAAAATTTGAATATAAGATGGAAGATCACAGAAGTGACATCCATGGTCTCCCGTCAAGGCGAAGAGTTCCGTCACCAGAGATTGCATGTGGGAGACACCTGTCCGAAGTGATAGCTCCTGTATGCAAGCGCATCTGGATCGGGCTCTTTGCTTCTCGAAAGAGTAAGGCCGTATGCGTAGTTACCCCAATATCGGATCCTCATATTATTGGGGTGATATTGGATTGCGCATAGCGAGTACTATTCCTGTTAACGGTTGGTTCAATTAACAACGGGTCAACATTACCTTAGGGGTGGTGGGCCCGGGTGTTAAAGACCGAATTGGGAAATGCAAGTTGGACTTGTAAGGCGGAATGTGTTCCCGCTTCTCTTTATTGGAGTCGCAGATTCTCATATTATTGGGATGTGACAAAGATAAAGAGGAGATCCCAATTCTTGCTAGAGATATAGCGGTAAGTATATCTCTTACTTTGAAAGTGATTAAGGGAATGAACTTTCAAAGTCGACAATGCAAGAATAATTTGATTTAAAATACCTTAATCAAATATCATAAATTTGAATATATTTTTATATATTCTAATATAGTGCATTCTTAATTTCAGAAAATGAAGTCTTTGAACCCACTTAGTAGGCTTTTTGAGGTTAACCAATTGACCGGCCCAAATTACTCGGATTGGATCCGTAATTTGGAGCTTGTTCTCTTTGCAGAGCGCATAAGTCATGTGCTCTCCGAGGACAAGCATGAGAACCCTAAATCCAAGGAAGAAAAAGCATATAATGACAAGTATGATGAAGATCATGTCTTGGCTAGATGCTATATCCTGGGTTCTCTCTCCAATGTTCTGCAGAAGCAACATATGGAGATGAGTACATGCTAGGAGATAATGCAGAATCTTAAGGATATGTTTGGTGACATTAACCGCACCCAGCGGTACAATGTTATGAAAGATCTCATTCGTTGCAAGATGCAGGAAGGGACTTCGGTCCGTGAACATGTACTTAAAATGTTTGGCTACTTGTCGGAGCTGGAGACTCTTGGGGCAACCATGGATGCAGATATGCAAGCTGACTTCATTCTGTTGTCGTTGCCCAAGTCTTTCAATAACTTTGTAGTGTCATTCCACATGAACAAGCTGGAATTGACAAGCGCTGGTCTTCCTGCTGCATTAAAGTCTGCAGAAGACGTAATGAAGAAGGATGGTCCCACTGGCAGTGCAATGGTTGCACAAGTCAGAGGGAAGCGCGGTCGGAAGTAAGGTTCTCGGAAGGGCCCGGCCCAGAAGAGAAAGAAGAAGGGACAAAGTGTTGGCTCTTCTTCCAATGCATCCACTCTTATGGCGTCGAAAAAATCCGACGTCTGTCACCACTGCAAAAAGCCGGGGTACTGGAGGCGTAACTGCCTCGAATACCTGAAGTCGTCAGACAAAAGTAAAGCCCCAGCAGGTATGAAATCTACTTTTATCATTGAAACTAGCTTTCTCGTTGGACGAGAAGGAAGTTGGGTTGTAGATTCTGGTGCTTCTGTTTATGTATGCAATTTGTTGCATTTGTTTCAGGAAACTAGAAATCTAGAGGAAGGGGAGATAGTCATCCAGATGGGATCTGATGCAAGTATTGCAGCAGTAGCCGTCGGGACTTGTAGACTATCATTATCTAGTGGTAGAGTCCTTATACTTAAAGAATGTCTTTATGTACCCGAAGTCAGAAGGAACTTGATATCTGTATCTAAGCTTGTTAGAAGCGGATATTCATTCCTTTTCTATAATAAATTAGTCATAAATCGTTATGATAAATATATTGCGGATGGTGTTTTGACTTCTGGTGGACTCTATGAGTTGTGCATTGATAAATGTATCATGAATGTTACAACCACTAATAAAAACCCTAAAAGATCCAAGGAGGATAAAAATCTGTCAAATGAGATTTGGCATCAAAGGCTTGGTCATTTATCTGTTGATAGGATCAATACATTGATAAAGGATGGGCCTGTAGATTTTCTACAGGTTCAACCTTTGCCCACATGCAAACATTGCATTCAGGGTAAAATGACTAGGACGTCTTTTCGTAACAAGGTTACGAGATGCGAAGGTATTATTGACCTAATGCATACCGATGTATGTGGTCCCTTCAGTACCACGACTCGAAATGGATATCGATATTATTTGACGTTTATTGATGACCATTCGCGATACGGGTTTGTCTTCCTATTACGTCATAAGTCTGAAACCTTTGAAAAGTTCAAAGAGTTCAAGGCTTTGGTTGAGAACCAAACCGATAGGAAGATTAAACGGATTCGATCTGATCGAGGTGGCGAGTACCTCTCGGATGAATTCAAGGAATACCTTAAGGAGAATGGAATTGTTTCCAATCTTACTCCTCCTGGAATTCTCCAACTTAGTGATGTTGCTGAAAGACACAACAGGACCATCATGGACATGGTCCGTTCAATGATGAGCAAAGCACATTTACCTCTTAGTTTCTGAGGATATGCAGTAGAGACTGCAATATATATCCTGAATAAGATTCCTAGCAAATATGTACCTAAGACTCCTCATGAGCTCTGGTATGGAACCAAACCTAGTGTTAATCACTTGAGGGTTTGGGGTTGCTTGGTCCATGTGAAGAACGTGGACGCAAGTAAGGTAGAATCTCGCTCTCGTGAGTGTTACTTCATTGGGTATGTTAAAGATGGTATTGGATACCAGCTTTATGACCCTGAGACCCAAAATGTTTTTGTTTCTAGAGATGTGAAGTTTCTGGAGAATGATTTTTTTAAAGGTCAAGACAAGAATGAAGTAGAGGAACTCATTGAATCCCCTGAGGATTCTGAGCTTCCTAGACCAGAAACTGAAGAGATAAATAAAGATGAAACACTCGTACCTCTTCGAAGGAGTTCGAGGGTGGTTGCACCACCTGAAAGGTATGGATTCCATGTGTCAAGTGAGACTGACATTGATCCTACTTCATTTGATGAAGCACTCGCAGATCAAGACATGGAAAGATGGATGCTAGCAATGAAGTCAGGAATTGACTCCATGCATAAGAATGGTGTATGGACCCTAGAGGATCCACCTAAAGGGGTAAAACCCATTGGGTGTAAATGGATCTTCAAGAGAAAGAGGGGACCTGATGGGAAAGTAGAGACTTTCAAGGCACGGCTAGTGGCCAAGGGCTACACACAGAGAGAAGGCATCGATTACGATGAGACATTCTCTCCTGTAGCTATGCTTAAATCCATCAGGACATTGCTAGCTATAGCTGCATATCTTGACTACGACATCTGGCAGATGGACGTCTAGACGGCTTTCCTCAATGGATACCTCGAGGAGGATATCTACATGGAGCAGCCCCAGGGCTTCATAACTGAGGATGGTAAAGTATGCAAGCTAAAGAAATCCATCTATGGGCTCAAGCAAGCTTCTCGTAGCTGGACCATCAGATTTGACGAAACCATAAAGAGTTATGATTTTGTGCAGAATCCTGATGAACCTTGTGTATACAAGAAGCTTAGTGGGAGTGCCATTGTGTTCATCGTGCTTTACGTAGATGACATCCTTATCATTGGGAATGATACAGGGATGATGACCAGTGTAAAGATTTGGTTGTCCCATACCTTTGAGATGAAAAATCTTGGAGAAGCCTCTTACATCTTAGGCCTGAAGTTGTTCAGAAACCGAGAAAAGAGGATTTTGGGATTGCCACAACATGGATACATTAAGAAGATTATTGAACGATTCCATATAGATAGTTCCAAGAAAGGATTCCTACCCTTAAGACATGGTGTCCACCTATCTAAAGGAATGGCTTCTCAAACCATTGATGTCCTTATGCATCAGCCGTAGGAAGCTTAATGTATGCTTTGATGTGTACTAGGCCAGATATCTGCCATGCAGTGGGAGTGGTAAGTCGTTACCAATCCTGCTATGGAGAACAACACTGGAATGCAGTAAAGAACATATTCAAATATCTAAGACGGACGCAAGATTACATCTTGGTCTATGGAGATGGTGATCTCCAAGTCTTGGGATATACAGATTCTGACTTCCAATCGGATGTAGATGATCGAAAGTCGACATCAGGGTTTGTGTTCTTGTTGAATGGTGGTGCTGTGAGCTGGAGAAGTAAGAAGCAGAACACTACTGCAGATTCAACACGGAAGGCGAATACATTGCCGCATCGGATGCTGCAAAGGAGGCGGTGTGGTTGCGCAAGTTCGTCCTGGAGCTTGGCGTATTTTCCTCTGATACTCCCATCCCGTTACTCTGCGATAACACGGGAGCCATTGCCCATGCAAAGGAACCCAGATGGCATCAAAAGAGCAAGCACGTGGAAAGGAAATACCACATCATACGGGAGATACAAAAGCGTGGTGACATCATCATCACCAAGGTGGCCTCTGCCGACAACGTTGCTGATCCTCTTTCCAAATCTCTGACACAGAAGGTTTTTGACCAGCCTGTAATGAGTATGGGTTTAAGGATTGTACCTGAATGGTTCTGAGGGCTAGTGGGAGATTGTTAACAATATGAGCCCCGGGCGAACCATCCTTAAAATAAATGTTATTGTAATAAGTAAATTATCAATAAAAGTTATTGATTATTTTTCACTCCATTTCTGAGATTGAATGAATGAATGCACTGTAGGGTCCCTCTGTACAATAAGGGTTATGTACCATGGCCAATTTGATAATCATACAACTGTTGATTCATTGAGTGAATCATAGAGGCTGATGCTTGGATGCATATCTAAGGAGTTAGATAGAGGACTCATCAAGCATCATCAAATGATTGTTAAGTGATGATCTCCAGCCTGAGTAGGAGATGGCAATCCTATCTCAGATAGCTGATATCTGATCGACCTCTTGATGCAGGTCCTCTGCATGGGAATAATGATTCGGAGGTGTCAGGTTAGTTGAGTCAATGGGTTACTTAACGAGATCGAGATAACCAAAGACCTACGTTGAATACTGTCACAACATAGGCATGCATTCTCTGACCGGAGAGTCGGAGACAGATGTGTTGCTATATGTCTAAGTGTGTACATTTGGCAGACCAATAGGTTGATGACCTAACCAAGGTCTATACACCGGCAAGCTGGTGTGCATGTAAGGACATATGAGTAATACGAACTCTCAAAGGGATCATACAGGTTCACTTGTGAACCGGGAGACATGAGCTCACTCATGAGGTATTGGGACTGATCAAATTCCATGCATGGTCGTCATGCTTTGGAAGCATGACATGAATTTGAAGGTAAGATATATGCTTTGGGAAAGCATATGATCTATACCAATTCCCAGTGACCAAGATTGAGAAACTTAATGATCAAACCCTGAAGATGACAGTGAAAAAGTGATCGTTATCTTCAGAATGATCATAGGTCTTCCAGTATGTAGGATGTACAGGTATTGGAATACCTGAGGGTGATGTGATTATAACGATTGTATAACCATGATGCTTCCATTTCCGAGGGAGTGATGGAACAGGTTTGGATTTTAGTGGCTCCTATCATTAGAGAAGTGACCTAATCTTAGTCCATGAACTGGATATTGATCTGAATGAGATTCAGATGCAATGAGAAGATTAGGTCTACGGTCTTGATTTGATCAAGCATCAGTGGGAGGTCCATGGGATATGGATTTGAGATATGATCTCAACATCTAAGTCACTATACGTGGAACAATACGATCGCCTTGTCCTTATCTCCAAGTATCTGAGGAGAAATCGCATTAATCTTGAAGGGTTCAAGATAATTCCATGGATCTGAGCAATGAAGAAATGATGATTAAATGTGATTTAATCATCTTGATGTGTGAAGAAATTATCCAATATAATTAAATGTGATTTAATTATTATGGATAAGAATAATGTGGATAGAAATATCCAATTATTCATAATATATTATAAATGTTATTTATAATGTATTAGAGAGAGCTAATTATAATTTATATTTATTAATTAATTATTATGTGTATTGGATACACATTATGTAATTAATTGACAATGTAAATTATATGTTGTTTTGGGTTGTGAATATGATTCACAATTTTCCAATGGCAAGATTGCAATATTCTCAAATATAATTGTGAATTATTTTTGATGAATAAATCCCAACAAAAGTTGTTGGAAATAAATAATGGAGAAACTCAAGGAGACATGCAATCTCATGGAAATCCATGAGATTGCCTCCATGGAATTGCAAGTGGCGGCACCCAATTCCTAATTGGAATGGGTGGCCGTCCACTTGATTGTACATGGTAGATTTTGATCTCCATGTATATTCTTTCCTTATTTTGTTGATATAATTTAGGATTGATTTATATTTGATTTTGTCAAATATATTTTAATCTAAATTAGATCATAATTTGTTGGTTTACCTATAACAATCTTGACCATTGGATTGACATAAATCAGTTTCAACCGTTGATTTTATATGTCCCATGGATTGAGATCCATGGATCCCAAAACCCTATAAATAGAGAGGTATACCTTGCTCTCTTTGACATGCAATATTGAAGCTCTCTCTCTCTCTCTCTCTTTCTTCATATACGACGGCCCTCTCTCCCTCTATTTGGTGGCCGACCATCAAACCCTAGGAGAGGTTCTCGTCGATGCTTTCGCCACCGCGCCGCCGCTTCGACGTTCTTCGGTTCTCCGTCTTCTTGGAGTGCTACACTCGCGAAGGAGACGTTCGATCTCGTACGACGAGATCAGGAGGCAACCGCGCTTGGATCATCTTCTTGGATTGCGAGGACAACACGGTTCATCCCGCGCTCGTAAGCAGTCTCACCGACGATCGGACTTGAGACAAGTCTCTCTCTTCGGAGACTCGATCAACTACGCTTCAAGAGGTATTCTTTATACTTGTGTGGTTATAGATGAAACGATCCCATAATCGTTCTTGGATCATGTGGTTTCATCAGCATAAAAAATTTTAAATTCCGCTGCACAGAACAACTAGTACGATTAGTCGTTCTTCGTCGTATCCGATACGACGATCGCGCTTCCGTGATGCGCTTGGATAATTCCATATCCATCATGATAATCCAGTGAGACAGCTATATGCATCCTTGATGGGAGGTATGTAGCTCCGGGAAGAAGTCTAGTACGTGCAGTGTCATACTCTGTATCAAGTGGAGCCATGAAGACTCCAACCGTCGTGGAGTTCTTATACATCTTCTGCTCAGTCAGATGTCATAATAGGCTTGTAGCTATGAAGCTTCTGAACATAAGGGTGGTACACGTACAAAGGACGATCATTCTACTTGGCATTGTAAGATATTGAAACCGTAGCTGAAGAATTCTTGGTCTCATTCTTCGCTTGAGCATAGGTGGATGCCAAATATCCACATTGCCTTGGCGGTGGGATGATTCAGAATATCACTAGCTATCTCTGTGGTGAGGGTCCCACAAAGCCAAACATGCACATATGCATCATCTTGCTTCCAAGAAGCTTTTGCCATAGTCTTATCCGTTGGCTCTGGATCTGTTCGAGATGTGCTCCTTGTTGTTGCACTGCATGAGAGTGAGGAACTGCATGGGGACCATAAGTCATAGGTTTGTCTTTGTCCCATCCATCTTAATGATTTGAGCCGGGCTCTTGAAGGCTCTGGATGAAAAATATCATCCTTGTTCTCTGACATGATGAAAAACGACTGACTAATGGAACTCAACTGGGTAGTAGACCAATATGAACAAGTGTACACTATCATATGGAGGATTGGTTGTACGTGTAGACTCATACAACCATCCTCATCAATCTCTGTTGCTCTCTAGGGTTGAAAAATGCGATTTATAGGTCTGAAATCGTGTTCTCTGGTCAAAATCAGGCGGAATCTAACAACAGATCAAGCATAGAGGTGTACAGAAGAGCCGACGGTGGCCTGAGATAGTCGGAGGGGTCCTGGCCGGCCTTGGCAGTGGTCGGGGGAGCCCAGGGATGGTGATCGACGAACTGGGGGGGGGGGGGGGGAGGGGTCGGGGTGAGCCGACCGGGACCTAACAGCCGGGGGCCGAGAGGCGGCAGCCTGGGGCGGCCTGGGGCTAGGAAGCGGTGGCATGGGGCCAGAGATTAGGGTTAGGGGGGTATGGGAAACTTCGATCTAGGACCGTCGCTCCGATAACATGTGAGAGGGAAAAGAAATGAATTTGCACTAATGAGAGGCCTTCGGGTTCTCTTATATAGGAGAACTATTGGGGTAAATTACAAGAAGAAGAAGAGATAAAAGAAATAGAAAATAAGAGAAACAATAATAAAGATAACAAATATCTCAACAGCCACCATATGAAAAAATCTGGTGTTTGCACCCCCTTCTTCAACCACGTCTGTCTTGACAAGCGCTCCATTCACTTTTGCGCTTCTTGTCCTCCAAAGGATGCAATTATGATCGTGCCTCATGGAGATTCCTCTTGTAACTCCGTGGTATCCTCAGTCTAGTCATGGTGCACAACTTCGATCTGTACATCATTACTCCGTTGCTCACGAAGCGCCCTCCCTCCTAAATTAAATAATTATGCATGGCAACTCGTGAGCTTCTCAACCATCCTTCGAGATGTTGAACCTGCAACTGCTGTTTCCTGCCAACATCTTGTTGACATTCTCATGAAAACACAACTTCTGTAGTCATACAAGCTCAAAATGAAAGATGTTCCTGGGTGCTGGCCATCACCTGGTCCCAACATATGGGTGAATGATCCAAATGCCGACCTTGGCAAGGCCATCACAGACCCCATGGTAAAGCATGCCTAGCCAGTGCAACCTAACAAAGAAAACTATCCAAGTGGGTTCGAGAGGAGGAGTAGATTCATCGCATCCTAAACCTTCATCTCTAACTCTTCACAAAATCAGCAAAAGATGCGGAATCAGGATCTAACCACCGCTGTCCCGCGATGTTTAAACAACAGGCAGAGTGACGCCGAAATCCACCACCAAACAAGGATTCAGAAATCGTGCTCGCACCAAGCGAAGCTTCTCCCACATCACAGATGATAGTGCACCGATTGAAAACCACTTGAGTTCTTCCACAACAACATAAACTGGTTCCAGGTGTCACACATTGTATCGGAAAATCCTTATTCCAGCAAATAAGCATAACCTCGATGCACTAACAAACAACATCATTATGCAATCAGTTAGCAAGATCCAAACTCATGCTAGCTGAAACTATCCCACGCCTCCAGCTTTGTCTCATGCAAACTGTCATCCGCTTTCCAATTCTCCAAAAGTACACCAGCGTTCTCCTTTGTCCGTCTGGCCAAGATCTGAACATTCTAAGAGACAAGCCTCATTTAGCAGCAGTGGGGACTCCCCTGCTAGCAACACTCCCATGTAGCTTGCTTGCTATCTTTCCCTTCTCAGGCTTTTCCACAGAAGCAAGAAGGCGATGACTAGGAACCTGAAACAACAAGGCGCTGACAAAGAATCAAGACATAACATTGTGCCCAAGCAAGGCGCTGACTGGGGGAAACAAACAACATTCATGCTTCCCTGAGCAGTGTTGTTAACATGATCATCAATGCATATTTTAACAATAATTATACAAATCCAAATATAATAAAAGAGAAGCATTAGACATTAACTCATGATAATCACATATTTCCCATTCATTATCCGATTACAAAATGCAAATAGGAACCGATTAATAAAACGGAAACAATAGTTAGGGTGGAGATCCAGGAAAGGTGAACCAATAAATATATTTAGCAAACAAAATGATAAATAGATTAGATTAGAAATCATCGAAGTGTCCATGTAATGGACTGTCCTTAAAGAGGATATCGTCCCCAAATACTGGTGCGTAGGGTACGGCGATCCGTTCCGAGGAGTGATGGCATACGATTTTCGTCTACGTACATCGATGAGATCATTCTCGAATGTACCTCAGATAACTGCAGCCGAGAGAGGAAGAACAAAAATAGAGACAAGACGACGTGAGAAGGTTTTCTATTGAATGTAGAAAGCGACGTCGGGGAAGGGTATAAAGAAGAAGTTCGCGTGCCCTAGTGTGTGGTTTCATTTTGCTGAAAATGCCCCTCAACGGGGCGTGTCCATTCGAATTTCAAACCGCGGCTAAAACGAACCATTGGTCGAGTTGAATTCCCATTATAGTGAATCTAATTAATCCGTATGATTAATTTTAATCGACTTGCCAAATGAAATCCGTAGTAAAAGTATCAAGATCCGAATTGACTCTCCCAGGTAAAAGTCGGAGCCAGAGTTGGAGATGGAGTGAAGCGGAGCGCGCATGCATGTGTGGTCATCCATTCCTCCTCTCTACTATTGCTACAAGGGTTTGGGGATGTGAAGTCAATATATAAACCCAAAAAAATTTAGAAACACTAGATGTGTTACTAAACTTCCATCCAAACTACTCCTTTTTTCAAATTTGGGAATTCCCAACTTTCTCTCCAATGCAATTTAGTTTCCAATTGTAACCAAATTAATTCTAATGTAATTGCATAGTTTACCAAATTAAACCTAATAAACTTTAATACAATAATCCACCATAAATTCATCAATTTGAAAAGAGATTCAAAGAGAGTTAAAAAAACACTTTCGTCTGCTACACTTTGCTTTCAGTAATGGTACGTTCCGGTTTGAACCTCTACCTGAGTTTACTACTTTCAATTAATAGGAACATAGTGAATTATGTCTTGAACTTATACCTTAGTGTTAAAAGTATACGTAGAAACAACAATGTGTTGTTCTTGGTACAATCTTCAGGTTGGTGCTCTAAATGCCATGCACTCTTATCCTATTTCATGATTGTATTCAGGAAAGACCCTCTTCCTTTAACTGCGGCCTACATTAATACTCACATAGGTGACATTCTCTAAGGATGTACTGCTAACATCTGCTCAAAGCTGAACCCTTAAAACCTACAACTCTTCTAATCTAGCAGCTTAATTGACACTTAAGCTTTTAAGGATAAGATACTCATGCCTAAGCAGTAAACTAAGGTGAACCAGTTCTCCAAACAACTTGTTATTACCACATTAAACCTACTTTGTAGGATCTCACTCAGATAGGTTGGGTTGCTATTGTAGAGGAACTCCCAATGAGTCTCAGATTTCATCCCAAGCCTAGACTTTAGGACTAAATATCTATCAAGTCTTAGTCACGGATCTGCCATGTTGCCTTTGGATCCAACAAATCCACTGCCAACACCCCTCAAGACACAAATCCCTTAACTTCTTAAGTCTGATTTGTATGTGTCTTCTTGTTTTCTGATTGACTTTGAACTCTTGATCTTGGCAATTGTGGTCATGTTATCACAATGTATCGAGATCGCATGAACTAGCTGACATACCATGGGGAATTTCTGGAAAGAAGTTCCCTTAGTCATTCAGCTCAATTCCAGTGGTGTCCAAAGTACACAGCTCGACCTCAAAGGTAGATCGAGCTAGGATGGTCTGCTTTACAGACCTTCAGGAGACTGCACCACCTCTAAAGGGTAAAGACATACCCAGTAACATTATTACTCCTAGACTTCTCTATTTTCTCGATCCAGCTTGCATCACTATATCCTTCTAGTACAGATGGATATCTATCATAATACAAACTAAGGAAAATAGTTCCCTTCAATTACTTCAGTACTCGATCCAAGAGCCTCCCAGTGAGTATGATCAGGATCGCTAATGTATCTACTCAGTTTTTGCAACCGAGAATGAAATATTCAGGTCTCGTGCAATTTGCAAGATATATTAAACTTCTTATCACTTGTGAATACCTTAGTTGAGCTATAGGCACTCCACTTTTATTCTTAAATAGTGTTTTGGATGAATCAAAAGGAGTGTTTACAGCTTTACAATATTGATATCCAAATTTCTCAAGTACCTTCTCAATATAGTAGATTGAGAGACTACGATCCTATCAATTGACCTTGTTAGTTTGAGACCAAGAGTACATCAGCAACACTCATGTCCTTCATTTCAAACTTGCTACTTAAGAATGCGGTTAGTCTCATTAATAATCATTAGCATATGATCCAAACAAAAGTATGTCATCAACAAACATG